>CM066586.1:2967500-3175000 GCA_033816785.1 Picus viridis
CCAGGTTGGAAAAGACCTTCAAGATCATCGAGTCCAACCTATCACCCAACACCATCTAATCAACTCAACCATGGCACCAAATGCCTCAGCCAGTCTCCTCTTAAACACCTCCAGGGATGGTGACTCCACCACCTCCCTGGGCAGCACATTCCAATGGCCAATCTGTCTTTCTGGGAAGAACTTCTTCGTAACATCCAGCCTAAACCTCCCTGGTGCAGCTTGAGACTGTGTCCTCTTGCTCTGGTGATGATTGCCTGGGAGAAAAGACCAACCCCCACCTGGCTACAACCTCCCTTCAGGAAGTTCTTGTTCTTTTTTCAGCTGTAGGTACATAGGCCTTGAGAAATACACTAACCATCCAAAACAAAGCTATGAAATTGCAGCTATAAATCCTTACTAATCTCTCTAGACTCCTGTTGGGTACATCCCTAAATCTATAGATAATTATGGTCTCTGAGACAGCCTTCTGCTTTTCACAAGGTGAAGAACTATAGGACATAATCATTTCTGGCAAAATTCTATCATAGAATCAGAATCATAGAATGGTTTGACTTGGAAGGGACCTCCACAGGTCTAGTCCAACCCCTCTGCAGTAATCAGGGGCATCCTCAACTAGGTGAGGTTGCCCAGAGGCTTGTTGAGCCTTACTTTGAATAGCACCAGGCATGGGGCCTCAGCTATCTCCTGGGCAACCTGTTCCAGAGTTCCACTACCCTCATGGTAAAATCCTTCAGGATTACACCTCATTTATTTAAATGCATCTTTTACCTCTACCTCTTTCCCATGGGATTAAATGCTGTGTGTTACTGCACTGTGGCTACTACAGATGCTGCTGTGTTTCACAGGGGGAAGCTGCAGTATCAGTATGGAGAAGGGCAGCTCCCTTCCCTGCAGCAGGGTACGTAGAAAGCACTCTAGCTGCCGAGATCTTCTGGAAGTCATGACTACACGGGAAACCTCACCCGGCCCGGACACGGACAGGATTGACAGATTGAGAGCTCTTTCTCGATTCCGTGGGTGGTGGTGCATGGCCGTTCTTAGTTGGTGGAGCGATTTGTCTGGTTAATTCCGATAACGAACGAGACTCTGGCATGCTAACTAGTTACGCGACCCCCGAGCGGTCGGCGTCCAACTTCTTAGAGGGACAAGTGGCGTTCAGCCACCCGAGATTTTTTTTTTTTTTTTTTTTTCACTTTCCATCATTTTTCAGCAGTCCTGGCTCACTGGAGATGTCCCAGAAGACTGGAAGCTGGCTAACGTGGTGCCCATCCACAAGAAGGGCCGGTTGGATGAGCCAGGGAATTATAGGCCTGTCAGCCTGACCTCAGTGCCAGGCAAGATTATGGAACGGGTCATCTCGAGTGCGATCACACAGCACTTACAGGATGACCAGGGGCTCAGGCCTAGCCAGCATGGATTTAGGAGGGGCAGGTCCTGCCTGACCAACCTGATCTCCTTCTATGATCAGGTGACCCGCCTGGTGGATGTGGGGAGGCCTGTGGATGTGGTCTACCTGGACCTCAGCAAGGCCTTTGACACCGTTCCCCACAGCAAACTCCTGGCCAAGCTGGCAGCCCGTGGCTTGGACAGGAGCACACTGCGTTGGGTTAGGAACTGGCTGGAGGGCCGAGCCCAGAGAGTGATGGTGAATGGCACCACATCCAGCTGGCGGCCTGTCACTAGTGGTGTGCCCCAGGGATCAGTACTGGGCCCCATGCTCTTCAACATCTTTATTGATGATCTGGATGAGGGCATTGAGTCCATCATCAGTAAATTTGCAGATGACACCAAGCTGGGGGCAGCAGTTGATTTGCTGGGGGGCAGAGAGGCTTTGCAGAGGGACCTCGACAGGCTGGACAGATGGGCAGAGGCCAAGGGCAGGAGATTTAACACATCCAAGTGCCAGATTCTGCACATTGGCCACAACAACCCCAGGCAGTGCTACAGGCTGGGGTCAGAGTGGCTGGAGAGCGGCCAGGCAGAGAGGGACCTGGGGGTGCTGGTTGATTGTAGGCTGAACATGAGCCTGCAGTGTGCCCAGGCAGCCAAGAAGGCTAATGGCATCCTGGCTTGCATCAGGAACAGTGTGGCCAGCAGGAGCAGGGAGGTCATTGTGCCCCTGTACACTGCACTGGTTAGGCCGCACCTTGAGTACTGTGTCCAGTTCTGGGCCCCTCAGTTTAGGAAGGATGTTGACTTGCTGGAACGTGTCCAGAGAAGGGCAACAAAGCTGGTGAGGGGTTTGGAACACAAGCCCTATGAGGAAAGGCTGAGGGAGCTGGGGTTGCTTAGCCTGGAGAAGAGGAGACTGAGGGGTGACCTTCTTGCTCTCTACAACTACCTGAAGGGAGGTTGTAGCCAGGCAGAGGTTGGCCTCTTCTCCCAGGCAGCCAGCACCAGAACAAGAGGACACAGTCTCAGGCTGCGCCAGGGCAGGTTTAGGCTGGATGTTAGGAAGAAGTTCTACACGGAGAGAGTGATTGCCCATTGGAATCGGCTACCCGTGGAGGTGGTGGAGTCACCTTCACAGGAGGTGTTCAGGAGAAGACTTGATGGGGTGCTTGGCTGTATGGTCTAGTTGTTGGGTGGGTTGGATTGTTTGATGGGTTGGATGCGATGATCTTGAAGGTCTCTTCCAACCTGGTGTATTGTATTGTATTGTATTGTATTGTATTGTATTGTATTGTATTACTACCCAGGACACCTGAGCTGTCTTTGGAAAGACAAAGCTTTTCAAGAGAATAACAAGATATAAGAATAAATGTTCCCACTAATGCTGGAGAATCATTCATGCAGGAACTGACTCCTGTGTGTCAGCACAGCTGTGCAGAATATTGATGTGTGAAGGCAACACTCAGAGACTGACCTACACATTGCACTAGGGGACACATATGGAGATACAAAAATGACTATCATGTTTCACTAGGCTCTGACTGGTACACCAATAACTTAATTTCTGGTAATAAATTCAATTTCTTTATTCTATTTTCCCCTTCAATTTCATCACAAAAGCTGGAAAGCTGATCTTTACTCTTACATCTCATGGCACACCTAATGTCACATGTCCAGCAAAACCTCCTTACAGTACAGAGTATCCATACACCACACTTGAGGTGCAGCAGCCCCCAAGACAACCAACACTTTTCTGTAGGAAGCTTTTACCTTCAGGATTCTTTGATCTGAGAAAGAAAATGATTCTCTAAGTCCTTTGCTGAAAAAACAGACACCTGGCCTGGCAGTGAAAGGCTTGCTAACACCCCTCCGTTTAAGAAGGACATCGAGACACTTGAACGTGGCCAGAGAAGGGCAACAAGGCTGGTGAGAGGCCTTGAGCACAAGCCCTATGAGGAGAGGCTGAGGGAGCTGGGGTTGCTTAGTCTGGAGAAGAGGAGGCTCAGGGGCGGCCTCATTGCTCTCTACAACTACCTGGAGGGTGGTTGTAGCCAGGAAGGGGTTGGCCTCTTCTCCCTAGCAACCAGCACCAGAACAAGGGGACACAGTCTCACGCTGCACCAGGGGAAGTTTAGGCTGGAGGTGAGGAGAAAGTTCTTCACCGAGAGAGTGATTCACCATTGGAATGGGCTGCCCGGGAGGTGGTGGAGTCGCCATCCCTGGAGGTGTTCAAGAGGGGATTGGATGTGGCACTTGGTGCCATGGTCTAGTCGTGAGGTCTGTGGTGACAGGTTGGACTCGATGATCTTCGAGGTCTCTTCCAACCTTAGCGATACTGTGACACTGTGATATCCTGATACCCCAGAAGGAATAAAACCAATCTGCCTAGCTGATAAACTGCAACAAGACCTCAGAAACGGAGAGGACTGCCTGAGCAGCCAAGATTGGGGTGCCAGGCTCTGCAGAGGATGGAGCTCTGGCTGTGATCACTCCCACTCCACACCAACACTCTAGTAATGAAAGAAAAAATAAACCACAGATAAAAGCTCCACTTCAGCAAGTGGCAAATGAGCTGGTAGTAGTTAGAGAGAAAGGGAGAAGGAACTGAAATGCATGAGCAGTGTTGGATGTGAGAAGTCTGATACAGTAATAATAATTAGAAAAAAAAATATTGATGCTTTTGGTCATACAAATGCAGCTTTCCATAAGCAGCCCCAAATATAGGAAGCACATTGTTCAGATTTCCTGCTTTTCCAGGGTTTAGATGATCTGGGTTTGGTTTTTATTAAACACAAAAGATTATTCTTAGGGGACAAGCTATTTTCACACACAGGCAGGAAAGAAGAGGGCACCCAAATAGCATCTGGGAGGAGATGCAGTCAGACAAAAGCTACGCTAATTCTAAATCCTGATTCAGAATTATTGATGTTACATTGCCACAGAGTTCTTTTGACTTACTTGAATGTCTTCATCACGAAACTAAATGAAGACTTAAGTCCTTCCTATTCCTTCAGTTCTTTCATCCATCCAGCGTCCTGCATCTGGGTCGAGGCAATCCCAGGCACAAATCCAGGCTGGGCAGGGACTGGCTGGAGAGCAGCCCTGAGGAGAGAGACTTGGGGGTTCTGGGGGAGGAGAAGCTCAACAGGAGCTCTCAATGTGCGCTTGCAGCCTGGAAAGCCAATCAGATCCTGGGCTGCATCAGGAGAAGTGTGGCCAGCAGGTCAAGGGAGGTGATTCTCCCCCTCTACTCAGCTCTGGTGAGACCCCACCTGGAGCACTGCATCCAGTTCTGGAGCCGCTATTACAAGAGGGATGTGGAGGTGCTGGAAGGTGTCCAGAGAAGGGCCACGAGGATGAGCAGAGGGCTGGAGCACCTCTCCTCGTATGAGGACAGACTGAGGGAGTTGGGGCTGTTCAGTCTGGAGAAGAGAAGGCTCCGAGGTGACCTCATTGTGGCCTTCCAGTATCTGAAGGGGGCCTACAGGAAGGCTGGGGAGGGACTTTTCAGGCTACCAGGTAGTGATAGGACTAGGGGGAATGGAATGAAGCTGGAGGTGGGGAGATTCAGGCTGGACGTGAGGAGGAAGTTCTTCACCATGAGAGTGGTGAAGCCCTGGAATGGGTTGTCCAGGGAGGTGGTTGGGGCCCCGTCCCTGGAAGTGTTTAAGCCCAGGCTGGATGAGGCTCTGGCCAGCCTGGTCTAGTGTAGGGTGTCCCTGCCCATGTCAGGAGGGTTGAACTAGATGATCCTTGTGGTCCCTTCCAACCCTGACTGATACTATGATACTATGATCCTCAAGAAGCAAATTTTTGTAGCTGTGGATCCGTCAGGCCTGAGCCTTTTATTAGGTACATCACTTGTGGAGTGTACATTTGATTTCTAACTCACATTCTTCTTTTCATTTTCCCTTTTTCTGTTACAGTTAGACCATCTTTACCCATTTCTCTTTGGCTAGTTTCAATTTTCTTCTCCTGACATGGAATAAAAAGATTAAACCCCACCCGTAGACAATGCTGCAGCATCACCACTGAGAGAAACAGGAACAACAAATAAAAGCAAAACATGACATAGTCCAAGGAGACTTTTGAACCTGTAATAAGGGAGATTTGTTATGTGAGGTGAAAGACACAGCAACACAGGACTGAGAATCCTTTGAATTTACAGTCCTATATCCTAGCCTGCTGCTCTGGTGCAGGCCATGCAGCTAATCTTACCTATCTTGAGCAAACGATGAATATTCTGTCTGCCTCCTGCTGACTTAGTCTTAATGGGACCAGGATCCATCACTTTCTCCTCTGTTTTATCACAGTTGAAAAATCTATATATGTGTAAGCACTACCCACTAAAACTGAAGTATTTTGATTATATCATCCTTGAAACCTCATGCAGAGGGTCAGTTTCTTCTCTTTTGTACTGAAGGGCTCAGCTGATTTCAGAGTTTCTCTAGGTAGACGTCAGTATCAGAACCAGCTTCTACTGCTTTTGCCTGGGAAACAGAAGCTGTCCTTCAAGAAAACTCAAGAAACATTCCCCTCAAGATGATTGCTGTTTGGGGAGGGACTATCACAACAGCAAACTGAACACTTTCAGCACATCATTCCTCAAAATCATTTTAGTTCTGTGCCATGCATATATGTGTGTGTGTGTGTTTATATATCAAAGTTGCCAATCTCCCAACTAAAACCAGATTTTAAGAGGGGGAGAGGAATCAGGCAACCCTGGTTTATCATTAAAATATGCATAATGAGAAAGAGAGAAAGAGAGAAAAAGAGAGAGAAAGAGAGAAAGAGAGAAAGAAAGAAAGAAAGAAAGAAAGAAAGAAAGAAAGAAAGAAAGAAAGAAAGAAAGAAAGAAAGAAAGAAAGAAAGAAAGAAAGAAAGAAAGAAAGAAAGAAAGAAAGAAAGAAAGAAAGAAAGAAAGAAAGAAAGAAAGAAAGAAAGAAAGAAAGAAAGAAAGAAAGAAAGAAAGAAAGAAAGAAAATAAAGGAAGAAAAAAGGAAGGGAGGGAAGGAAGGAAGAAGGGAGGAAAGAGAAAGAAAGAAGGAAGGAAAAAAGAAAGGCAGGAAGGAATCACTCTGAAAGGAAAGGAAAGAAAGAAAGAAAGAAAGAAAGAAAGAAAGAAAGAAAGAAAGAAAGAAAGAAAGAAAGAAAGAAAGAAAGAAAGAAAGAAAGAAAGAAAGAAAGAAAGAAAGAAAGAAAGAAAGGAGGGAAAATAAAGGAAAGGAAGGAAGGAAGAAGGGAGGGAGGGAAGGAAGGCAGGCAGGCAGGCATCACAGGCCTCCCAGGACACAGACTACCTTTTCCATGTCTCTACCACAGCTAGTCACATATGCTCAGTAAACCTCCCCATGCTAAGGATGATGTCCCTCACCATGCATGGCCAAGATTTGGGCTAGGTGTATTCACTGTCATCCAAGAGACCTCAAAGAACTACATGGCAATGCAAAGATAGCAGGGGGCTGTGGAGGTAACACAGCAGTGGTGAGAGACATTTCAGAAACCAGGTACATCCCTGCAGAAGCATCCTCCTGACACATTCATGGTCATTTGCCCAGTAGCACAGAAATATACTTGATTTTCATGTATGGGATCTGCATCCTTTAGAGGACAGTCTCAAGCTGTGCCAGGGGAGGTTTAGGCTGGATGTTAGAAAGAAGTTCTTCCCAAAAAGAGTGACTGGCCATTGGAATGTGCTGCCCAGGGAGGTGGTGGAGTCACCATCACTGGAGGTGTTTAAGAAGAGATTGGCTGAGGCACTTGGTGCCATGGTTTAGATGATTAGATGGTGTTGGGTGGTAGGTTGGACTTGATGATATCAAAGGTCTTTTCCAACCTGGTTAATTCTATTCTATTCTATTCTATTCTATTCTATTCTATTCTATTCTATTCTATTCTATTCTATTCTATTCTATTCTATTCTATTCTATTCTATTCTATTCCATTCCATTCCATTCCATTCCATTCCATTCCATTCCATTCCATTCCATTCCATTCCATTCCATTCCATTCCATTCCATTCCATTCCAATCCATTCCTTTTCCACAGCCTGGTCCATTGTTAGTAGCCTGCTTCCTGGTGCTGAGCTTGAATTTTCAGCACTGCGCCTCAGCTCTGCGCTGGTATGCAGCAGATGTGACCCCAGAATTCCACTGCTGGAGATGCTCTTCATTCCCTCTGCTGGGGCTGTATACATAAAGTGTTCTGTATGATGAGATGAGCTTGGAAAGAAATGGGATGAGAATAAATAAAGAAATGGGATGAGAGTAACTAAATAAAAACTAAACAGGAAGCTAAATGGGGAGGGTGAGGCGTGGCAGAGAGCTGCCCTTCAGCAGAGAGGATCTAGCATTCAGTCTGAAGCACTAAGCCTTGTTCATCTTCACTGGCTTCAAACACAAATGCAGTTGAACTGAAAATGCACCTGAATAGTTGGGCTGTCACACAGAGAGATTTGGAGAACATGCCAGAAAGTGTCAGCTTTAGGGCTTTACTGAGATCTCCAGGGTCAGGTAGGAAGAGAGGATTTTTGCCTGGCCAGAGAAAAATACAGTGTCACTAAGCATTGTTTTGGCCATCAAGTAATTATTACTCCTGTAACGCTCTCCCAGCAGCTGGGCTCTCTCATGCTAGGGACTACACACCGGTGAGCAACACTTGTCTTGCGCTATTCCTTGCAAGACTATACAGGACAGAAAAAACGAGCCTCGTTATCTTGTTTACCTGTGGGATGCAGAAGCACCTCCAGCAGTGGGTGAGTCTGAATATACCTATAAATATACCTATTTGTTAAGATTTCTTACAAAGAGAGGCCTCTTATATTCCTCCAGTTACAGCCCTGAAATCAGACTAAGATGGACACACAGACAGTAAGCCAGTCAGTGCAAATACAGAGGCCATGCAGACATGGAGTATTACCACTCTCAGGAAGGCAGACATGGAGTATTACCACTCTCAGGAAGACATGTGTGGTACTGGTGCAGCCTTAGACAGACTGCTCCCTAAATTTGTGACAAAAGCCTCAAAAGGCTAAAGACACTTCAGAAAATAAATTGCCAGATCTACACTGTACAGCAGCTAGCCTGTCCAGAGAGCAGCCCCAAGCACAGGGTAACTTGAGAGTCAGCAATGATATTCCTGTGGTCTTTGAACTCTTTTTCCAGGTCAGTGTGCCCTACAAATCCTTTCTGCTCCTGCACAGGTCATGCTGGGGTCTTTGGAAGAGGAAGTTGGCACTTTTGTCTGCTCAGCATAGTCTCTCTGATGTCACAACAAGGGCAGGTGAGCCAGAAAAAGATTTCTGGGATAGATGGATAATGCTGAGGCTATGCTGTCCTACATACTACACTGAACAGTGAATTATCCACCCCCTGGAAATCATAGAATCAGAGAATCAATAAGGTTGGAAAAGACCTTAAAGATCATCAAGTCCAACCCGTCACTCAACACCTCAGGACTACTAAACCATGGTGTCAAGTGCCACGTCCAATTCCTTTTTGAGGTGACTCCACCACCTCCCTGGGCAGCACATTCCAGTGGCCAATTACTCTTTCTGGGAAGAACTTTCTCCTCACCTCGAGCCTAAACTTCCCCTGGCACAACTTGAGACTGCAGCCTCTTGTTCTGGTGCTGCTTGCCTGGGAGAAGAGACCAACCCCCACCTGTCTACAGCCTCCCTTCAGGTAGTTGTAGAGAGCAACACTGACTGAAATACTGACTGCTGCCACCAAAGACAGCCCCAAGGATGTTGCTGTGAGACAACACAGTACATGGCAAAAGCAGCCTTGGGAGATGGGTTTGCTCCTGCAATACACAGACACAGAGGGTCACTCTAAGCCAACCTATTTTTACTGGGCAAGAAAGGCACAAGCCTTAAACAACCTTTCTAGACTATTGCCCATAAGCCAACCTTAACTCAAATTTTGCTGGAAAAGGATGAAGGATTTGGTCCATGTGCTTCAGAAAACAGCAAAACAACCTGCAGGTACCCATGAGATGTGCAAGGGAACAGGTTACAGTGGCATTGAGTGCACCCTCAGCAAGGTTGCTGATGACACCAAGCTGTGTGGTGCAGCAGACACGCTGGAGGGAAGGGATGCCATCCAGAGGGACCTTGACAGGCTGGAGAGGTGGGCACAAGCCAACCTCATGAGCTTCAACAAGACCAAGGGCAGGGTCCTGCATCTGGGTCGAGGCAATCCCAGGCACAAATCCAGGCTGGGCAGGGACTGGCTGGAGAGCAGCCCTGAGGAGAGAGACTTGGGGGTTCTGGGGGAGGAGAAGCTCAACAGGAGCTCTCAGTGTGCACTTGCAGCCCGGAAAGCCAATCAGATCCTGGGCTGCATCAGGAGAAGTGTGGCCAGCAGGTCAAGGGAGGGGATTCTCCCCCTCTACTCAGCCCTGGTGAGACCCCACCTGGAGCACTGCATCCAGTTCTGGAGCCCCTATTACAAGAGGGATGTGGACGTGCTGGAAGGTGTCCAGAGAAGGGCCATGAGGATGATCAGGGGGCTGGAGCACCACTCCTGTGAGGACAGACTGAGGGAGTTGGGGCTGTTCAGTCTGGAGAAGGGAAGGCTCCGAGGTGACCTCATTGTGGCCTTCCAGTATCCGCAGGGGGCTACAGGAAGGCTGGGGAGGGACTTCTCAGGCGCTCAGGTAGTGATAGGACTAGGGGGAATGGAATGAAGCTGGAGGTGGAGAGATTCAGGCTAGATGTGAGGAGGAAGTTCTTCACCATGAGAGTGGTGAAGCCCTGGAATGGGTTGTCTAGGGCGGTGATTGAGGCTCTGTCCCTGGAGGTGTTTAAGCCCAGGCTGGATGAATCTCTGGCCAGCCTGATCTAGTGTGGGGTGTCCCTGCGCATGGCAGGGGGGTTGGAACTGGATGATCCTTTTGGTCCCTTCCAACCCTGACTGATACTATGATTCATTCTTAGTTTCCAGGGGAGAAGCGAAGTGCAACAAACTAGCCCTTAGAGCAGGGCTTTTCCTTTTGCATTGTTTTTTTTTTTTTTGTCACAGATCATTAAAACTATAGCTCCTAGCAGATAATTTTTTCAAACCCACAACATACTCCTATGCGTCACAACATACTCCTACTCCGTGACAGGTATTTAATTGAGCTAAAACTTTGTTTCTACTAAGATGCAAATTTGGGAAAAAAAAACAAGATCCCTGCCGCCTGAGGCTGGGTTAGCTGAAGATAAAGAGGGGGAAAAAAAGCAAAGCAACACCTGTTTTAGGTATGGCCACGTTGAAATGCAGGTATTCCTCAGGCAACATACCCATGGTAACCAGCTCCGAAACTTGTCCTTCTTGTTTGCTTCCCGGAGACTGGAGCGCAGATACGGATTGAGAAGCCTGTGTGCAACATGCTTGCTGCTCTAGCCCCCGCCCCCACCCTCCCCTGCTTTTATTTTTGCAATAACATTGCCTTGTGAAATGTTGCTCATTATCATTTTTAATGTGACATAGAAGACAGCTTTCCATTTCGGTTGCCCGTTAGTCTGATTAATAACTTATTTTCCTTTCACATTCTGTGTTTTATGCTGCCTGCGAGGCAAATATTATCAGTGTTTTTCTACAAGGAGTAAGACAATTCACAGAACACATTTTATGCCCCGAGATCAGAGAAGTAAGTTTAGATTTATAATACCCAAGGACTGTGGCTTTTTGGTGGGGTTTTTTTTTCCCCCCGTGAAGTGTATAAAGAGGGCATGTTTAATTATGTTTTGTTTGTATCAGGGCTTTGTCTGCAGAAATAACACGAATTACCATATTTGCCTATCACTGGCAGTTATTTCTAATGATTGATTAAGTTTCTTAAGTGCAGAGTGGATTAAATCGCAATTTCTTGCAAATAATTCGGGGGAGAAAAGATACAACCACACCGCCCAATTAAAGTGGGGGAGATCAGAGTCTGACTGCTGGAGGCAGAGTCCTGTCCATCTTTTACAGTGACAACAACTAACAAAAGACAAGGAAAAAACTTATTTGAAGCTGAAGTGCTAAGTGCGGAGAGCTGGAGCCTGAAAGCTGCAGTTTGCAACATCTCTGTGTATCCCCAGAGGTGGCCTAAGCTGAAGTGCTTCTTATTTTGCTCACAGTGGCAGGACTGTCTCGTTTGGGCTCATCACAGAGTGGTCTCGTTTGGGCTCATCACAGAGTGGTCTCGTTTGGGCTCATCACAGAGTGGTCTCGTTTGGGCTCATCACAGAGTGGTCTCGTTTGGGCTCATCGCTAAACCAACACCGATCTCCTCTCGGTGGAGCCGGACCCTGCCTTCTCCTGCGTGTGCTCCTCAGTGCTGAGCTATCACAGCAATGCCTTCAGTCAAAGCATTGAATATTCAAAGAGCTAGATCCTAAAAGCTGTAGTTTGCAACATCTCTGTGTATTCCCAGAGGTGGCCTGACCCCAAATGTTTCTTATTTTGCTCACAGTGGCAGGGTTGTCTCATTTGGGCTCGCCACAGAGTGGTCTCATTTGGGCTCATCACTAAATCAACACCGATCTCCCCTCGGTGGAGCAGGACCCTGCCTTCTGCGTGTGCTCCTCAGTGCTGAGCTATCACGGCAATGCCTTCAATCAAAGCACCAAATACACAAAGCCTGACATCAGCAAGCGGTGGCATGACTGGGATTTCCATCTCGGAAAGGAAAGAACGCTGCAAGAGTATCTTGGTGGGGAAATGTGCCATGGTATCAGCAGCGATGAGGGGAAAGCTATTTGGTATCTTTCTGGGAGAGAGTGCTGCCGGCTTACAACTGGACTCAATGATCTTAGAGGTCTTTTCCAACTAAAATGATCCTCTGATTCTACAAGGTCAAGAACTATAGCACCCAACCCTCCCGAATCCTTTGCTTTGTTTTAACTGGTGGGTACAGCAGCAGCTTTTCTCACCTGCAAGCCATCGCTGTGAAAATAGAACAGAAATTTAGTGAAAATAGATCAGAACATTATTAGAAGCGGGGAGAAATCGCCGGGATTGGGGTTTTTTATGCGCCAGGAAAAGGCTTTTGAAGGGCGCTGAGCAGAAGTGGTTGTCAAACGCCATCTAGTGGTGGTGAGGCAGAGTGCAAGTGCGCGGCAGCGCGCAGCCTGCGCGGCCCCGGCCCCGCGCTCCTGCCCGGGAACATCCGAAGTGACTCTCCAGAGCCGCCCCTATATAGACACAGCTCTGAGGAAGGAGAAGCAAAGGCTCAGCGCAGTGTCTCCTGCGCACAGCGAGACAGAGCTCCTCCTGAGGGTGGCTCTAGGACGTTCAGCGTCTCGCGCCAGCGTTTCATGCTGAAAGCCTGAAGGTTTATTAAGCCAACACTCTTTTCTTTGTTTGCACTACAAACCTCTCTACATTGGAGAAGGAGGGAGTGCCATGAGAAACAGCACTGGCTGGTTCACCACGCTGCTATTGCAGCTGAGGTTTCCTTCAGCAATGACTTGACAAGGAGGCTCCCAAATTCTGTCTCACTCTGCATGTGGTTCAACTTTCCTAGAGCCCAAACCCAAAGTCAAGATGCATACCTAGGTCCTGTGGAAAAGGGACAGCTAGAAAAACCTGGGCTGTGTGTTTTTGAGTCCCTCTTGCCTGATGATTAATAGCAACTCTCAGCTGTGATGGACCAACTGAGAGGGCTGGCTTGGGCTATGCTCACCCATGGACCTCATTATACTCACATGGACCTCAAGACTCACAGATCTGCTGGGAACACAAATATGAAGCATTTTCAGACTACCTCAATGTATTTTCCAGCTCACGAGGGCTCTCCTAAACCAACTGTTAAACTAAGGCATATCCAGCCAAGTATTTAGCTAAACCAATTGCCTGAAGCTATTCCCCATCATGTTTAGCCTCATTCATCCTATTCTGCTATTTACAAATACAGGCCCTGATCTTGCCCCTAGATGGACCCCTGTGGATAGACCTTTGGGCCTGAGCAGAGCTCCACTGACATTAATGAGGTCCTGCTGTGCAGAGCTAGTCACAGCAGTACATCAATAATCCATAATAAAGTCTAATCAACATGAAAGCTGAGTGGCCATCTGGCCAGAGTGAAATGCTTGGTCATCTACCTGAATGAAGTGCTCCCATGACAGGAACGTATAGGAGGGAGAGTTTTCCTCCGACGAAAGACTTACATAACCTGGAGAGGTGAACAGGGCTTACAAGTGTAGGTTAACAGAAGAGGCCCTGTGGCATGTGCTGAAGCTTCAAAGATCTTAGATACCTACAAATCCCATGCAAGGATAGTGTTTGGTGGACTTCAGGCAATGCTGGGGCTTCAAAATTCCACATTCAGACTGCTTTTTGCCCTGGGACCACTGGGTTTCTGGGTTTGGGCCAGAATTTCCTGACTCTGTTTTTGTATTTCTTTTTATAATGATGATTTTGATCTAAGAAACTGCTTCTGTTCAAAAGACATCAGACAAAACCACTCAGGACAGAGTGTCCTTGCTCCTTAGCAGTTTTTGTTTGGGCTGTTTTTTTTTTAATGCTCCCCATGGATACTGTTATTTCCACACATTTCAGAAGTACAAAAGGAATGCAGGAGTCAGACTCTGTCTAGGTGAACTCAAAACACCAACATGATCACAGACCTTCGCAGGAGCTCAGATGCCACAATGACAAGTGTAATATGAAGAACCACCTGTGTAGATTACTCCAAACTTACTCACTGCAAGCACTGCATTCCTTGTGTTTTGCATTCAGAAGGCACTCTTGGGTTGCAAGCCAGTACTCAGCTGCAAAGCTGATAATTATGGCATAGTACAAGAAAGGAAGGATTTAACACAAGTGTGAGGTCACTGCTGCAGACCTGGCTACCTTCAGTGACAATAGGGCAAGATAGGTGGCCTTAGCAGTATCATAGAATCACAGAATCATAGAATGGTCTGGGTTGGAAGGGACCTCCAAAGCTCACCTAATCCAACCCCTCTGCAGTCACCAGGGACATCCCCAACTAGATCAGGTTATCCAGAGCCCTGTCAAGCCTCACCTTCAATATCTCCAGGGATGGGACCTCCTGGGCAACCTGTTCCAGTGTTCCATTACATCCAATTCCAGTGTTCCTAACATCCAATTCCAGTGTTCCTAACATCCAATCTAAATCTGCTCTTCTCCATTTTGAAGCCATTGCTCCTTGTCCTATCACCGCAGGCCTTTCCAAACAGTCTCTCTCCATCCTTCTCATAGCCCTGTTCAGATACTGGAAGGCTGATATTAGGTCTCCCTGGAGCCTTCTCTCCTTCAGGATGGACAACCCAAACCCCTTCAGCCTGTCTTTGTAGCAGAGCTGCTCCAACCCCCTGATCATTTTCATGGCCTTCCTCTGGACCTGCTCCATCAGGTCCATGTCCTTCCTATACTGAAGGCTCCAGACCTGGACACAGTACTCCAGTTGAGGTCTCCTCAGAGCAAAGTGGCAGAATCACCTCTCTTTATCTGCTGGCCACATTTGTTTTCTGACCAAGCAGTGTACGTGATAACAGGAGCTGATAACAGGATTGGTGTATGATAGCAGAGAGAAACCCAAGATTTTATGTAGTGTTTTGTATTGACTGTCTCTTCCACAAAGAAACCAAGATCTCTATTTTAGGCTCATCGACATACACAGGAAAGCTGGTGGGAAAATCATCTACAAACGAAAATGGATATGAAAAACTGTAATTTGCTCAGTTGTGTTCAATTCCTTGCAGTACTTTGGCTTGGAATCTCTAGAAGGCACATGAAACCATACCTCACAGCCTGAAAATCAAGTGCTAATTAAAACTTCATTAACTCTAATGGTTTGAAAAGAAGAAATCTAATTCAGAAAACTTCTGTTTACCTAAGGCACACGGGAAAACACTACCACCCCACCCCCATATTTCTCTTCAGTCCTTTTTTTCTTCTTACTTTACTCTCAACCTGCACACACAGAATTGTCTCCTCTCCCTCTATAATTTACTAAATCAGCCTTTGGGGAGAGGTTTAAAGCCTGCTAAACCTCTCTCACAGCACTTTGCAACCAACCTTGTCCTACCTGCAACTTCAAAGTATGTGCTGCCACTCTCAAAAGTCATGCCTGAAATGGACTTGTGCTGATCAGTGTCACTAATGCTTACTGCTGTCTACTCCATTATCTTACTCTTCCAGTGTGAGGACCAGTCTGCATTTCCTGTGCCAGTTGTAGCTGTAGCTCTCGCTTACTGGGACCAGTCCAGTCATTCCACAAATTCCCTCTAGGTTAGGGCAAGCCTTGTCATGTCTTCCTTGACTTCCTAGGTGGATGGGGGAGAAGCTTTACTGTGGAATCTCCACAATGACAAGAGATCCTAGAAGCACTAGTGATAAATGACCTGTTGCTTGCAGTGGAAGGCAGCAACCCTGTATCTTTGGTGCCCTTTTCTCTGTTTTCCTTTTAGGTCCTCACACCCATCTCCCCAGTTTTCAAAGCTGTGCACCTGTCCTCAAAACCAGCAGTACTTTGGCTTGAAACATGATGGGGAGTGGGGAGCTAAGCTATAAGAAGCCCCCCGAGGCTTGTTGTCCTAATGAATGCCAGGCCACAAATTAATGAAGGAGGTTTTAGGAAACCATTGTGATTTCAGCCCTTCAAGCCTCAGCAAATATGCTGGAAGTCCAGACAGCTGTTTACAGCTTGTTAAGATGTTGACTGTTACAAATTAGATTTAGCCTTTGAAAACCCTGCACCTATCAGCCCACTAGTGTCACTCATCAATAAAGAGAGGGTGCTTTTGTTAGGTGGCCTAGTCTGCAGTGAGCTTATTTGGTTTTCCCTCTAACCCTCAGCAATGCTAAATATTTTTCTAACCTCCCCATTTCAGTTGGTTTTGCCCTGGATTTTCTTTGGCATCCACAAATTCTTTTGTTTGCAATTGTTCCTAACTGAAACAATTTCAGTAAAGAACGCAAGCATTGTCTTTGCAGTGTGGATATGCAAAATGCTTTTGGGCTTTTCTGTAGAAAAGAAAAAACAGAAAGGAATACCATACAAGAGAGGAGTTTCTGTAGGAGAAGATTTGTTTCCTCTCTGACAGCTGTACAGCCCCACAGGCAGCACAAATTGGCTAGGTTGTGAAGTCAAGGCCAGTGCCTACAGCATTTGGCAGCTTCCTGTGTCTTAATCTTTCTGTTTGGGGAATGAACTCTAATTTGTTTTCACTGACCCATAGCTTCAGTTGCAGAGTATAGGATTACCTTAATGGACCAAAGCTTGAGAGACATCAACTTTCTTTTTAGTCCTTCCAGTGCTGTATCCTTTCTTGGGCCATTTGTTCTCCTGTCTGCACACCGTGCTTGCTGTCTGCCTGGAGAGAGGATGCTCTGGGGCTGCCTGCATCACTTCAGGCTAGCCAAAGGTCACCTCAGGTGTTTCCATCACCATTCTCCTGTACCCCTTACTCTCAAGTGCAGTTCCCCCACCTCCTGCCCATCTTGAGAGTCTGTTTCAATGACAGTTAGGAATCCTTACTCAGTTAGGGGCACCATAAATCAAACGATGAGCCCCCAGCAAGACCAATTTCCTGGATGAAAATGGATGAGCTCCATAATTTTCTGTGCACCATTCAGACCTGCCATTTAGCAAAGGCTGCAGGCTTTTCTTTTTCATCAAGGAGTGCTTTTGTGCATCCCTTTACACCATATCGCCACGTGTTTACTCTGAACATGGACAATAGATGTCCGTGTGGGTTATCCAGCTCGTACAGGACCCTTAAATCAGTGTTAGTCCACAGAAAGAAAGCTGTTGTTTTGGTTAAAGTGGCAGACTTGATGAATACCAGTCCTGCTGCAGCTCTTGGCCATATTACTTTATGTCCTTGTGACTCAGTTACTCGAATGGAGTTAAATCTTTATTTTTTTCCCATTAGATTAGCACCTTCGAGGCACAGTTTCCATACTCAGCATCTGCTAAATGGGCCATCATCATCCCTGGAGCCTCTAAAAGCTGCCATATCCTACCAATAATGCTACCTTTCCCAAAACTGGCATGTGTTGCACAGAATAGGGAAAAGAAGTCAAATATGTCTCTGACTTTTGAAGATCAAAGTGCTATCAGCAGCTGTACAGTCATGTGGTACACTGACAAGACCTTTGTTTTATTTCTTAGCATACAGCTTCCAGCTCTGGTTGCGTTATGGTTAGCCAGGGGCCAGAGACCTGATGCAGTTTCTTGGTGTCCCAGCAAAGGATGCTTAGAAGCTGCGTTAAGGCAGCACTGCATCCAGTTCTGGAGCCCCTGTTACAGGAAGGATCTGGAGGTGCTGAAGGGTGTCCAGAGAAGAGCCACAAGGTTGATTGGAGGGCTGGAGCTCCTCTCCTATGAGGACAGACTGAAGGAGTTGGGTCTGTTCAGTCTGGAGAAGAGAAGGCTCCAAGGAGACCTCATTGTGGCTTTCCAGTATATGAAGGGGGCCACAAGAAAGCTGGGGAGGGACTTTTGAGGGTGTCAGGGAGTGATAGGACTGTGGGGAATGGAGCAAAACTAGAAATGGGTAGATTCAGATTGGATGTTAGGAAGAAGTTCTTCCCCATGAGGGTGGTGAGAGACTGGCACAGGTTGCCCAGGGAGGTGGTGGAAGCCTCAACCCTGGAGGTTTTGAAGGCCAGGCTGGATGTGGCTGTGAGCAACCTGCTGTAGTGTGAGGTGTCCCTGCCCATGGCAGGGGGTTGGAATTAGATGATCCCTGAGGTCCCTTCCAACCTTGACAATTCTATGATGCTATGATTCTGTGAAAAAGAGCTCTTGGAACACAAGGCCACCACAGAGGTGCTAGCAGAGTAGTTATGAAAGGAAACTAACAAGTGGCCAACTTCTAGGACCAGACAGTCACTCAGGTGACCCAGAAGAACTCAGCCGTAGACATGGCAGAGGCATTAGGCACAGCACCCACAACTTAACAAAATCAATGTCTTTCAAACACTTAAAGAAAGCTTCTCCCAAGGCATTAGGACAGTGGGCAATGACTTCAAGTTAAAGAAAACAATAACCAAGATTTCCTTGTTTGCTGCCTGCCTTCTAGACCAGAAGGCACACATCCCTTTCCAGCTTTTTCCTTTAGCATGCAGGCCAACACAAGAACTGATGTCACGTAGTCAAGTATCTTGACATTAGCAGCTGTAACAGAAACTGAGAGAACCCAAGGCTTGTCAGCAAGAGAGAAAACTTTGAGATCCACAGTCTGTTGTATACAAAGGGAGAACAGGTTGCTCTCTTGCTTGTCAAACAGAAGAAGAAAGCATTCTGCATTTAGTGGTTTCCATTAGGTGGTTCCCATACAATCAGTACAGTGGGTGAAGCAACTTCCTGGAGTGAAACCCCACCAGAAGCAGGTGCCTCAGGAATGCCAAATACTTTGAGACCTACTTTTACTGCCACAGAGGAAGAAGTGCTCTTCCCCTTCTAATTGTCCTTGACACTCTGCTTGCTCTCCATCTCCACAGTTCTAAGACACTTTGGTTTTATTAGTCAGGATTAAAAGTTTCCAGCAGAACAGCAGTTTCCTCTCTTCCCCTCGCTTTTACCACTGTAGGAAACTTCAGGTGAACAATACAAAAAGTCAGCACAAGCTGAGATAAAATTTCCTTAAATAGCCAGTGATTTAGGGTGTCTCTAACTGCTCCTCCAACAGTTTTAAAGCATTGGATGATGAGTCAGAATGAAACGCTCACTGAAACTCCTAGCAGGCCTTGCAGCATTCAAACTATTTGAACACGCCTTCAGGTAAAGAAAGAGTTAATGGAGCCACCTTACCTTTAGTATGCATCTTTTTCCCCCCAGCTTTGTCAGGTAGCAGACAACAAGCCCAGACCTGACTTGGAGCTTCAGCTCTGTACTAGCATAGTCTTGTGGGTAGCCTAATGTAATATTAATTGAATTGACATCTCCATTGAAATCAGTTACACGTGTAGGACTCGAGTTATTTAACAGTTTGTGCAACTGTGTTTGAATTTTGATCACACAGACACATGCTGGGTTAACAGGGCCAGAGGCAGAGCCAGGCTCATGTGGAGCAGAAGTGGCCTGGGATGCATATTTTTAAGGTGTGATTTGTACAAAGGAGAAAATAGCCTTTCCCCATATGTTGTTCCAGAATGGGGATTGCTTTATAGTGATAAGCAGGTTACTTAGTCAAGATTTCATCTTAAATTGAGCCTAATTTAACTTATTAAAAGACCAGGAACTGTGAACACTTAAAGAAACATTTCTGAGTACCTTCCACCAACTGATCTAATTGTGTCTTCCTTGCAGAAAGAAATCTGGACATTGGACAGCTCTAAGCAGGTTGGAGGTCTTTGGAAGGGGAAAGAGATGAGGAAGTTGTGTTATAGCAATAAGCTCCAGAACCAGCATAGAATCATAGACTCAATAAGGTTGGAAAAGACATCAGAGTTCATCAAGTCCAACCTGTCACCCAACACCTCATGACTAACTAATCCATCACTGAGAATTCACTGGAAAAGGGATTTTGGTTGTATCTGAACCGAGTTGTTTCAAATATTTCCGGATTTTGCCATATGCACAAACCCATAATTGAACATTCTTGGCTAAAGGTGAACAATCTTCCTGTACTCTTGGTCAACCAAACAAAAACCCCCACAATCCTGCCCATTTCTCATGGAAATCCCCATGTCAATAGGGGAAAAAAACACCCAAGCCCAACACTCTCTACTTGCCTTAGGTTATATTTTTAATCTTATATGCCTCTATCTGCCTTGGGTTTCATAGAATCATAGAATCAATAAGGTTGGAAAAGACCTCAAAGATCATCAAGTCCAACCTGTCACCCAACACCTCCTGACTACTAAACCATGGCACCAAGTGCCACATCCAATCCCCTCTTGAACACTTCCAGGGAGGGTGACTCCACCACCTCCCTGGGCAGCACATTCCAATGGCTAACAACTCTCCCTGTGATTCACCACAACTCTCTCTGTGTTTCACTGGATTCTCTGCTATTTTCCCCTGCAGCTTGGTCTCTGGAAGACTTCTACTCTCAGGTGAGGTTCAAGCCTTCCTTGGCTGCTTGGGACTGCCACACTTATTCATGGAGAGAAGACTTATTTACCTGAGAACTTGTTTGCTGACTTAGCTGTCTAAGTAAAAGTGTATTATATGGAGAAAAAATTAAAAAGGCAAGAAAATCAGGCTGCAGACTTAGAAAGACAGGTCATTCTTACCTGAATTGTTTCACCTTACTGTACACATCCTGGTGGCTTTTCAAAAGGCAAGCCTTAACAAAATCTGAACAAACATGAATGAAATTCACTTACTCTAGAGTGGGTACAGTGAGAAAACGTGGCAGAGTGAAACAGAACAGGAGCACTAAAAAATTAAATCCTTGTGCTGCTTGCTTCCCTGCTTTCTGTGTCTCATGCCAAAACCCCACGCTTTCCAAATCCAATCCGCTGCAATTACACCAGTCCCCAGCCACGCACCATGCATCTGTAGGAGCATAGTGAGCAAGAAATGGATTTCCCTCCGCTAAGGTGTCAAGGGAACAGCCAGCAGGTCGGAATTGTCACCAGCCATTTGCTCAGATGTACAGTAGTGAAACTAAAAATACTTTCCACCCTTCACCAAGTTCCAGCTCACGAAGCTTTTGTGATGTGTTTCTTTTTATCCTGACACCATCCTAAAACCTTTCAAAGAAGTAATGCAGCTGCACGAATTTACACCTCTTTACCAGAGTAAACTGCTCCACACTACCGTGTTGCTCTACCTTGGTGAGACAAGTGCCTCATGCTGAGATGAACCTTTACAGTGTAAGTCCACGGAAGCGTGAAAGCTTTTGAAGTTGCATCTTCAGACCTCGGGCGGGCCAACCTCTTGGAGACCTCAGCAGCTAAGTCATTGCTATAGATTTAGACACGGTGTTTGCTGAAAGAAGCCTACGGCTGGCTGCTGCTCACTGAAAGCACAGTGCAGGGCCTCCAAAGGGTCTGGTATCAAATCAGGATACTCTAGCGCTGGCCCCAAGGAATCTGAGCTGCTCAGCCTCCACAAGCAGAGAGCAGCTGGCAGCAGCAGGTAAATCACTGTCAAATTGCTGCAGCGGATGTTGCAGCCATCATGTCTGCCAATAAGTAAATAATTGCGGGGGAACACCTGGTTTTCATACCACCTAACATACCTGCCACTGGCGCTCAGGACGCAGAGGCACATGTGGAAAGCAGAGCAAACATTCACTTGAAATCACTACAGAAAACATTCGAGTATCTGGGGGCAGGGAAGCCTATGGTGCAGAGAGACCTGAAGGTAGCTATTTATTTTATGATCTAAAATGATCTTGCACAGGAGAGAAGGGAATAGGAGCAGGCGGTCTGGCAGGGCAAGAATCCAAAAGCCTTGTTTCTAGTCATTAGCTTCAGACTGAACTATAATGATCCATTTCAGTCAGCTGGCTGGAGTTATCCCAGGTACGTGCACAAAGGATAAACAACCTCCCCTATGTCCAAAACCCCCATTTCAAAGCCTTTGCTTGTTTAAGTCCCAGGACCTAAAGACCCTTCTATGTCGCTGTGATCAGTGCACATTGGGAATGCACAGTCCTGCTGCTGAGGCTGCATTACTGATTCTGTAATTTGTTTCACAGTAGCTTCTAGAAGATTCAGTGAGATCTGTGTCACCCAAGGAAAGTCAGACTCACACATGTACAGAAGTTCATCCTTTTCCACGTTGCCATACCAGAGCATGCTTGCACTTCTTGTGCAGTAATATCCTTCCTCACAAAACCCCTATGTTGTACTTTTTGCAGACACACCACCTCTGGTTGGAGAGCTGGGGTGCTTGGGCCAGTCGCTGGCTGAAGGGAACTGGCAACATCATGAACTGGCAACATCATGATGGCTTTCAAGCTGAGAACTGTAATTAGCCAAACTGAAACCACACAAGGAAGTAGAATAGAATGGAATGGAATGGAATGGAATGGAATGGAATGGAATGGAATGGAATGGAATGGAATGGAATGGAATGGAATGGAATGGAATGGAATGGAACAGAACGGAACAGAACAGAACAGAACAGAATAGAATAGAATAGAATAGAATAGAATAGAATAGAATAGAATAGAATAGAATAGAATAGAATAGAATAGATCAGATCAGGTTGGAAAAGACTTTCCAGATCATCAAGTCCAACCTATCACCCAACACCATCTAATCAACTAAACCATGGCACCAAGCACCCCATCAAGTCTCTTCCTAAACACCTCCTGTGATGGTGACTCCATCACCTCCCTATCCTGTCCTGTCCTGTCCTGTCCTGTCCTATCCTATCCTATCCTATCCTATCCTATCCTATCCTATCCTATCCTATCCTATCCTATCCTATCCTATCCTATCCTATCCTACCTATCCTATCCCTGATCTCCAAGCCCTCATAACCAGGTGTAGTTTCACTGACTGCTACAGGCTGACAGCCATTCACACATGGCAAACACACAGAGCATTGTACAGAGGAGTTAAGCATCTAGCTGCCTTTAAAAATCTGACCATTGGACCTACTCTTAGCGTCTTCTCATAAGCAAACCTAACAACAAACTAAACCACTGTTATTCCCAGCTACCCAAACTACTCTAAAACAATTGTACATCATCCTTTACCTGACTGACAGCTATTGTTTGGAAATTATTACCAGCTTGGCAGGGTATCTTAGTCAGGGATCATTTGGGGCTAGAGACAAGTGAGGGAGGGGAGATGCTGAGGGAATCTATGGCTTAACTTTTCAAAGAATGCTATCATAACAGCAAAGTTGAAGGAAAACTCAACAAGTGAAGGTACTTGCATTACCCTACTTTAATGTGGACGATGCTTATTCTTTCATATGACCCAGATAAAAATCACAGTCACTTCTCACTGTATCTCCTTCCCTACCGCTCACAAACAGAGCTTTTACAGGGCTTTGAATTAGATCTGTGATTTGTGAGCGACATGTATAATAATTAGACTGTGAACATGTACAGTTAATCCATTTAAAGGTGTAAAGAAGTCCATTTAATGAACATTATAGTCACATTAGACTTGGAAACATCTAACTCTTTTGTTGAATAAAAAGAAGTTCAATGAGATTAACTTCTCTTAGTTGGTTTTAAAGAATACTCAAACATGTCCTACTCTGATAGTGTACTATTCCTTGGTGCATGGTTTCTGCATACCAATGTCTTCAGCGTAGAAGAGTAAGAATAAGACTGGGAGACATTCTATTTCAGTTAAATAATTACAAATTAAAGAGGATCACTTCTACTTTCTATACTTACTGTGGTATGATAAGAAGCTGAACTCCTTGAACTTGTAATTATATAACAGAAATGTTAATCTCCTGGTTGGGTATTCAGTCCTACTGCATTAAATGTATTCTTACAATTATCAAGTTTACTCCATGGCACAAGGACGTTTCTATTGGGAAACCTATTATTTGATCCTATCAGGTTTTGACCACAAATACTGTAATGGAATTCTGTTTTCAAATCTCTGCCTGCCACGAAAACAACTAATGAGGGTTAATACACCTATGCAGCTTGAGAACCTGAAGAACAAAGGGAAAAACCAAACCCACCCCACCACCTTCATACAATTTCTGATTTTCAATTTGCAATGCTAACTGAGCTTCCGATTTACTCTCTGCAGCTTTGTGCAATTAAGAAAGAGAAAGAAAAAAATAGAAGCTTTAAGCTAGAGAACATATAAGTCCCAAATACACTAAGTAACTGGTAATAAAGAAATTTAATTTTAAATATATGTACTTTAAGCAGCTGTGCTCCACTTAGGAGCAACTCATTTAGGCTTAAGAGTTACTGGCCGAAGCTATCTTCTTTTCACAGCATATTATTATGTGTGCTATTGGCTTTAATAGTTTGGATGTGCAATTTACATCCTGGGCCATTTAAATACAGAAAACTATTTCAAGGGGTAGAGTAGCCAGTTAGAAAAGAAAATGAGACCATCCTCTGACTTCCACTTGCACTTTTTTAATGAAGAAAACAACATCTGTCCAGCAAAACTCCAGCTCCCAGTGATAAAATAGGATAGGATAGGATAGGATAGGATAGGATAGGATAGGATAGGATAGGATAGGATAGGATAGGATAGGATAGGATAGGATAGGATAGGATAAGATAGAAGAGAAGAGAAGAGAAGAGAAGAGAAGAGAAGAGAAGAGAAGAGAAGAGAAGAGAAGAGAAGAGAAGAGAAGAGAAGAGAAGAGAAGAGAAGAGAAGAGAAGAGAAGAGAAGAGAAGAGAAGAGAAGAGAAGAGAAGAGAAGAGAAGAGAAGAGAAGAGAAGAGAAGAGAAGAGAAGAGAAGAGAAGAGAATAGACCAGGTTGGAAGAGACTTTTGAGATCATCAAGTCCAACCTATCATCCAGCACCATCTAATCAACTCAACCATGGCACCAAGCGCCCCATCAAGTCTCTTCCTAAACACCTCCAGTGATGGTGACTCCACCACCCCACTGGGCAGCACATTCCCATGGCCAATCTCTCTTGCTGGGAAGAATTTCTTCCTAACATCCAGCCTAAACCTCCCCTGGCACAGCTTGAGACTGTGTCCTCTTGTTCTGGTGCTGCTTGCCTAGGAGAAGAGACCAACACCCACCAAGCTACAACCTCCCTTCAGGTAGCTGTAGACAGCAATAAGGTTTCCCCTGAGCCTCCTCTTCTCCAGGCTAAGCAACTCCAGCTCCCTCAGCCTCTTCTCATAGGGCTGTGCTCCAAACCCCTCCCCAGCTTTGTTGCCCTTCTCTGGACACCTTCCAGCAACTCAACATCTTTCCTAAACTGAGGGACCCAGAACTGGACACAGGACTCAAGGTGTGGCCTAACCAGTGCTGAGTACAGGGCACAATGACCTCTCTGATCTTTCTGGCCATACTGTTCCTGATACAGGCCAGGAATAATGAATGAAGCTGTACCTCTGTTAAAAATTGATCATAAATTCTGCAGATAGCCACTTCAGAGAGATTTTAGCAGGTGAAACACTTGCTTCCAACACAGATACCTGGCTCATTGCATACATTCAGCCTACATTCTTTTGCAGTTTGCAGAGCTAAACCTGATAAGATCAAGATACGACATAATCCTGGCTAATGCAGAGGGACTTTTTACGTACTGTAAGGGATGCAGCTGAACGTTAGAAAGTCCTTCCACCTGGGGAAGTATCCTCTTGAGGGCTAACACTGCACCTGAACAGCATACACAGGTTTCTTCTACTGATCATGTTGAGCCTTCCAGCCACTGCCTGTGAAGAGGCATTTTACCCTGTCCTGGGGAGTGAACATGTTTCTGCATCTTACAGCTCACATCATTATCCACTACTCAAAACTCTTGCAACACCATTTGCAAAGCATTGTCATGAACCCATAAGAAAAGCCAAACTTCTACTTCCCAAATGTGTCAGTTTGAGTTTTATTAGTCAGATACTTAGACAAAAGCTTCTACAGGTAAAAAGGACAGCAGGAAAAAGAAGCATAAACGGTAAGAGCATTCAAGGCAAGATCTGTTGCCAAGGACCTCTGAAGCTGATGCTGCTTCTGAAATGTGTTGAATGTTACACAGACTGAAGCGTCTGCATGGACCTGGGATGGAGACAACTATACTCTTACTCTAAAGGCCCTGGACTTACCAAATGTTCTTGCCTTACTGAGGCACAGGGACAGGCCTGTGCCTGACAGTCACCAGGGCTAACCCTGACACCACCTCCATGTCCCCTTTAGCCCTCAGGTTTCTCAGCAACCATGCTCCCCTCAGGCATTTGATGCTCACTGGAGCAAACAACTGAGATAAGGATAAAAACTGACTTTGATTGTGCTGCACAGAAAATATACTTCCCTTTAAATTTCCTGCCTGCATGAGTTATTGGATACACACACAATACCAGCCTAATGACTCAATCATGCAAGCTACCCAGGCTGACCCACAGAGCCTCTCGCCGCTGCCTGACCTGCCTGCTGACCGAGTGTGGTTTGCAATGGTAAAGCTCACACCATGCTTTCAAAGAGAATAACCATCATTTAAAGTGTCATGGGAGATTTTAAACCACTGAGGGGTTTTGTTTGTGTTGGTGTGTTGGTTTTGTTTTTTCCCCATCCTAGCTAGGCCTATTAGTCTAGTACTTCATTATCATGGAATCATGGAATCATAGAATCATAGAATCATAGAATCATAGAATGGTCTGGGTTGGAAGGGACCTCCAAAGGTCATCCAGTCCAACCCCCTCAGCAGTCAGCAGGGGCATCCTTAACTAGATCAAGTTGCCCAGAGCCCCATCAAGCCTCACTTTGAGTATCTCTAGGCATGGGGGTACAACCACCTCCCTGGGCAACCTGTTCCAGAGTTCCACTACCCTCATAATAAAGAACTTGTTCCTAACATCCAATCTAGATCTGCTCTTTAGTTTGAAGACATTGTCCCTTGTCCTGTCACTGCAGGCTTTTGTAAACAGTCTCTCTCCATCCTTCTTGCAGGCCCACTTCATATTATAATTTTAGGAACTTGTGAAGATTAGTATCCAGGGTCCTGAGTGGTAGACATTGGCCAATTTTGTCACCCATGCTCATTTGTTATCTACTCCTACTTGTGGCAGCTTCTGGCACCATCCCTTGTTCTAAATACACATGGAAAACTCATTGACTTTTATTCCAGAAAAGGTCTTCTTCATATCCCAGCTTGTCCAAGTGACAGCACTGGACCCAGTGCTTGGGAGCCTTGTCCCTTTGCTGGGTCTGTTGTTTCACAAGCAGCACACTTCATTCTTTGAGGCCAAGTGAATTTACAAGTCTCAGCAGGCCACTGTGAGTCAGAGGGACCACAGCTTCGGGAACGTGCTGGGGTAGCTTAGACACTGCTGTGGCCATGAGTAAGAATAAAAAGTGTTTGGCAGTGACTGGGTATGATTCAGCTTTGCTGTGAAAGGGCAGAGATTCCCACTGAGTTCCCAAGGTAAAGTCAAAGCCTGTCCCATGCCAGAGGCTGCTGAGGGAGAGATGGCAGGGAGCAGATCCTGCCCTTCTGTCTGTGACAAATCCTCCCCGACCTGGTGAACACATCAGCAATAAGACACAAAATGTCACAGAGTCAGATGTGGCTACAGCGCCGTGAAACTGCATTTCCTCTGTGACAGCAGAGCCCCACATGCCGAACAAAGAGCTGCAAGCAGGAAGCAGAGGCAAAGCAGCAGATACTTGTTTGGTTTTCAAGTACAGTTGGCAGCTACTTGAAGAAAGTATTCCAGTCTCATCATCTTGCCATGAAATTCCTCTTTCCTTTATACGCACAGTCTCACTGTAACATCAGTACGTCTCAATTAGGCTACAAGGCTGTTCAGATCATTAAATAGGATGCATAAATGTGAACTGGCACATTGGGAAATATACTGCCCTGCTGCTTAAATATAGGAGATAAAACCATGGGAAAGAGGCAACAGAATACAGTGCTGTAAGATTAGAGAGAGATAAATTCAAGTACGCTGCCACGGTGCCGCTGCAATATGGAGAGAAAGTTATTAGAAACAAAATGAATTCAGTAGCGCCTTGAACTCACTATCATAGTCTGGGGCAAGTTAATCACTTCATCCTCATCCACTAACACATTTATCCACCTACTAATTCTCCACCTAATTAGAGAGAAATTCAGAGCTCTACTGGTCAGGGAGGCAGGGATTAGGGTTAAGAAAACACTTGTATTTGAAACCCCTACCTCTGCTGGTTAGTGTGAAAGATCCTATAAGAAACTCCCACCCTAGCTAATCCATGACCCTCAGCAGGGAGGAGTGTTAACAATTTGGTTTAAAACTCACACTCTCAGACAAATGCATCAAAAACGGCTTTTCTTCTTTGATTTATAGGTATTACTTGTTTTTCCAAGCTCCATTAAGGACTCTTCATCATGTACTGCAAGGGGCATTAAGCACTGAAAGTTGTTCCCAGCTCTGTATTATTCAAAGGCAATTTACACTAATTATTGGAGTCCGTGGTGTTACCCATACTCATAGAATGATCCATCTCAGCAGGCTAAAGTACTTTTGAAATGTTAATTTATTACTGAGGTATAAAAACGCCCTTACATTAAAGCACAATTCTTTCTTAAATGCCAAGGGTTTTCTATTGCTGATGTATTACATACTTACTGTTTGTCTTAGATACAAGAATAGAGATATAATTTAATTTGCCATATAAGAGTGCCAATAAAAGCCACTGTGAGCACAAACTGCTTTATTTAAGCTCGGTTACGACACTGATATTATTCTTGTTTTTCTTGCTCAGTGATTTTCTCAGTGCACATGCAAACACAGCTACTTCATGGCGGCAGGCTTGTCAGGCAAAACCCTAAAGGGCAAAATGAAAAGAGTGTCCCACTGGAAAAGTGTTTCACCAGTTCTGAAATGCACTCATTCCCACTCAAGTACGGATGTGAGTGTGAGGTCACTGCTCTGAGCACAAGCAGGGGAAATGCACTCAGAAAGTGTCACGAGAGCACAGCTGTGCACCAAACAGCAGCAGGAAGTAAATACAAATATTAGAATAATAAATAAAATCATAAAGAGCAAATATAATAATAAAACCAGAATATATAATATAATATTCTAATCATAATATAAATATAAATTGTACAAAAGATTCCACTAGTAGCACCCAGTGCTCCGTTACATTCTGAGACCAAAGGTTTAGCAAGAACAGTTTGGCCAGTGTTGAGCACTCCACCTCTCAGAGGTTTTTGGTTTGTTTGTTTGGGTTTTTTTTGTTTGGTTGTTTGTTTTGTTTTGTTTTTTTGTTTGGTTTTTTTTTTTTTTTTTGTTGGTCACAATGTGTTAAAACGTCAACAAAACTTTCATTTGACCTCATGCTGACAAAAGCCCTTGAACAATCAATAGGATTATTCCTTAACTGGCTCAACCAACAATTTTTACTACACTTCAGTGGTAAGAGGAAATCTTTCCCTGGAAGTGTCAGACTTGAGATGTATAAGGAGTTTGTAGCAAATAAATAATGCTTTCCTGAGTCCTCTCCAAGGTCCCAAAGATGGTCCTCACCCACAAAACAGAGAGAGTCTGGAGAGAGACTGCTCACAAAGGCTTGCAGGGAGAGGACAAGTGGCAAAGGCTTAAAAGTAGAGAAATGCAGATTTAGATTGGATGTTAGGAACAAATTCCTTGCTGTGAGGGTAGTGGAACTCTGGAACAGGTTTTCCAGGCAGGTGGCTGGGGCCCCATCCCTGGAGATATTCAAAGTTAGGCTCGACAGGGCTCTGGGCAACCTGATCTAGTTGGGGATGTCCCTGATTACTGCAGAGGAAGTTGGACTAGAGGACCTGTAGAGTTCCCCTCCAACCCAGACCATTCTATGATTCTAACTGTGCACTGTGATGAATTAGGACCATCTGCTTTATATCAGAAAAATCTAAATACCATCACATAAACAAAGCTTGCCATGATAAGTTCGAATCTTTTTTTAATCCAGAAAACTTTGGCAACCTAGAATTTGTTTGTGTAGCTGAAAATGAAAGCAGAGCTTTGGAATGCCAATACTCTTACTGCCAAACTGTGTCAAGATTTCATACGACCTTGCCCTGCATTTCCTTTACCTCTCCAGGTCTCTGCCTGACCACTGAAAATACCCTTCCTCAGGCAATAGTAACTCCTGAAATGAAAGGGCTTAAGAAACAAAGCATGAAGCTAACATAAACCTCGATCACCTCTAACACAATCTGTTTACCCAAAGAGATCCAAATTCCAGAGCGATAGCTTGGCTCCATAAACTGGGCAACGCACTGCAAGTACTCAGGAGTCAGCTGATCTGCAGAGGAGTCAGGCAATTACATGTGGGAAGCATTGTGCTCACCCACATGCCTAAATTCCACACACAGGACTATAATTTGCATGCAGAGCACTTTGCATATATTAAGGATTTTGGGTTGTTGGGGTTTTTTTTTGCATAAAAGTCCTGTTAGAAGCCAAAGTCATGACTTGTATACAAACCCACAGTAATCCTACCTGCAAGTCAGAGCTTTAGATAAACCAGCTCGACTTCTTAAACGAAGAAAATCTGCCTTGGATGAACACATGTTCTCACAAAACCTAACTCATCATCAAAATGATTCACATCACAAAACAAAACACTCCCCAAGTTTCTCCTATAAAATTTATGCCGTGAATCAGAAGTGAGGCATGTTGTTATTTTGAGGCAGAATAAGGAATTCAAACAACGTTGATCCATCCTCTTTCATCTCTCTTTAGTCACAGGCTATACTTACGGTGTCTCTTTTAGGAATAGGTGGGCACAACTAATCCTGGGCTCCTGAGGCCTGGATCACCATAAATGCATTGCAAAGAGGCCATCCTGATGTGTACACCCATTTTTACAGAATAACCCCATCTATCCATAAGACTCTGGCTTTTTGCTATGCAGATAAACCTACAGGTTATTCAAGCTTATATTTGATTCCTCACTGAAAGTTAACCAGCCTTTGACAATCTGGACCATCAGTTGTCATCATATAGAAGTTACTCCCAAATGTGAACGAGTCAGCCTGACTTCTCTTCTGCTAAGCTAGCCAAATCCCTGATGGCTGGGAGGAAGGGTGAGTGATGTATTCAAACTAGAGAAGAGCAGATTTAGATTGGATGTTAGGAACAGGTTCTTTACTATGGGGATAGTGGAACACTGGAACAGGCTGCCCACAAAGGTGGTTGGGGCCCCATCTCTGGAGATATTCAAGGTGAGGTTCAACAGGGCTCTGGGCAGCCTGATCTACTTGAGGATGTACTTACTGCAGGGGGGTTGGACTAGAAGACCTTTGGAGGTCCTGTCCAACCCAGACCATTCTATGATTCTATGATTCTGTGCTGATGGGCAACAGCTCCAAAGCAGGGACTTGGATGGGCAGCAGCAGCACATGACATACTCGTGTTCGGCTGGGAGGGAACACACTGAAGCAGAAGCATCAAATACTGTTCTTGCTTGGAAACCTCACTGCATCACAAACTGGTTTGATTCTGCAATTTAGTCCAAGCAATTAGTAGGAACCCTATGTCTCACAGAAACCTACTCAATTCTCTTTGACAAAGGAACAGTTAGGGAGATAAATATTGCTCAGGTCTCATTTTGGACAATGAGGTAAATTCCGTGCTGCTGCAGACTCACCTGATCCAGCTAGAAGCCTAGAAAAAGAATCATTTGATGTTTTGCAAGCATTCAGTAGTCACTGACATTGGCTCAGTGGTTCAGCTCAAGAATGAGAGGGAAACCTGAAGCAATTAGAAACTGGCAGATGGTGTTGGGTGATAGGTTGGACCTGGTGATCTCAAAGGTCTTTTCCAACCTGGTTAATTCTATTCTATTCTATTCTATTCTATTCTATTCTATTCTATTCTATTCTATTCTATTCTATTCTATTCTATTCTATTCTAATTTGTGATGAGTTAAGACATCTAGGATCTGTGAAAAGCATGCTGCATATCTCTCTGTGGGGAATATTTTCTACCTTTGAATTAGTGGAAATTCCCTCAGAAAATGTCAAAAATAGCACAGGAATAATGTGCTATCAAATCCTCAGCTTTTCTTCTAACAGCCCAGTTTTAAAGACACTGGACCTTATTCACTGGGAACACATCCAGGACATTATACACATCTTGAGCTGACTAAAGATTCAGCAAATGGTGACAGCTAGGACTTAGAGAATTTTTACTAGCAAACTAGAAGCCAATGTTTTGTTTCCCCCTACAACTCCTCTCCATAGTTCAAACCCCTCCTGCTTTTTCTTTTTAAAATTTATTATTGTTATTATCAGCAATCACACAGAATCCCACAACATTAGGGGTTGGAAGTGACCTCAAAAGATCATCCAATCCAATCCCTCTGCCAGAGAAGGATCGCCTACAGTAGGTCACACAGGAAGACATTCAGGTGGGTTTTGAATGTCTCCAGAGGAGACTCCACAACCTCCCTGTGCAGCCTCTTCCAGTGTTTTGTCGCCCTCACACTGAAGAAGTTTTTCCTCATGTTCATGTGGAACCTCCTGTGATGCATCTTGCACCCATTGCCCCTTGTCCTGTCATTGGACATCACTGAGAAGAGCCTGGACCCTTCACATATTTATAAACATGAATGAGCATTAATCAGCAATGGCTTAGACTTTTCTGAGCAACTCTTTCAAGAAAGCAGAGTTCAAGCTAAACAAAAGGAGAAAATCTCCTGATTTCTCAAAAAGAAGCAACCAGCCTCTCCCAGACCCCAGGTTTATGCACTTACTAAAAGCAGTGGACCATCAATTCTCAATGGCTGCAGCTCCATACAGACGTAAAGATGTCATCATAGGGCCATGTGAAATATTTCAGGCTGTTGGAGAGAACAGATACAGATATCAAGCTCTAACTTAAATTCCAGTCAATCAAATGGCTGCCACATCAGGTACCTAATGAATATGCTTTATCTTATTAGACAGAAATAACTGTAATAAATCAAGTCATGAGTAAATAAATCATCAATGTTCTTACTTGCCTTCACTTGATTTTCAGCCACACTAACATATTTCATTAAAAGAGTTCATTTGCCTCAGAAGATATCAACAGGTTTGCCTAACAGCATCAAGTTAGAAATGCATCAGGACAGTGCTGTGATGCCACTTAGAGCACAGAGCAGTTATGCATTATACATGCAAGGCTAGTGGCACCAGGCAGCTCCTCTTCTAATTAAAACAAGTCAGAGCAAATTGTCAGGAGGAGGAAATAGACCAAAAATGAGAGAAAAGAAGATTTCCATTGCAACATGAAAACTCAGCTCATCTGCATAATATTAATGATATCAAATATGCAAACAGCTGTTTCTCTCATTAAATGCTATATGCAAATAACGCTAGGAGGAGTGGTAATGTTGTTTCAGGGTTGAGAGATCATGGGGGTAATTAAAGGTTAATCCAGTTTTCAGTTCACAGACTGTAAGACATGAGTGGCTTTAAAGAAAAATTGTCACTTAACCTTCAATTCATTATCCACAGCACATGGATTTCTCTTCTAAAATGACAAAAAACATATATGTATTTATCCACACTCTAGTGCCAAGCTATGGTGCATATCATTAGAGAAGAACAGAAATGATTTGTTGCTATGCCAGTAAGTAGGTGCTGGAATGCATTAATTAGGGCAAGCAGAATTTGATCAGAAGTTCTCAGACCGCAATCTAAACGCTGTAATCTCACTAAACATATTTCAATGGCTGAGATGTTGTCAAATGTTAACGGAGAACCACCTGAAGCACTTGTGGAAAAAGTCCCCTAGAATAATTAAAAGCCAAACGTTTGAGATTCCGCACAAGGTCCGCCGTAAGCCCTGCGAGTCGGGTGGTGCCATCCGCAGCGGGCTGCCAACCGTCACTTTTGCTCGGAGCATCCTGCTGGGCGGATTGAAAGCAGTAAACATTTTAGCACTTAGATCTGAGTTCAACACGCCAGATGAGACATTCCCACTCCTTGCTCATAGGAGAAAATAAAGTGATAAGTGCCTGCGCTGCAGTCTAGCCATGTTCTTCGGCAGCAAGACTTTGTGCGGCGGGAGAGGCAAGGCCAGTGTGAACTACAGCAGCCACAGGTGGGAAAAGTAGAGAAAGGCAAAGAAATATCTTGCTTCGTGCAGCCCTTTCTGTATAATACCTGGGTGAAAATCAACGTAGGCCTGGGATGGCGAGAGTGACAAATCAAAGAGATGACAGTTGGCTCCACTTGGCCTTAGATCTAGAGACCACAGCATTTTCCCTGCTTCCGAGACTACAGGGCACATTTGGATATTTTGGGGTTTTACTTAAAAAAATCTGCTTCCAAAAGTCTGGCAAATGATCTCCTTTAATATGGAACAAGAACAAGGTTTTATATGTGTCTCTCTGGCGTGTCTCTCACCATCTGGCTGTCCCCACTGTCTCTCTCACTCCTCCCCCAGTAACCACCACTAGATCTTCCATCTGTGCCTCACAAGTTCTTTGGGTTTGAAAACCAGTTTCCGTCCCTTCTGGCCTCTCAAGCTCCCATTTCTGCACTGCATTGCCTTTGAGCCTCACATTCAAAGAGCCACGAGTACACCACCTCAAAATTTACCTCGTTTTCCTGAGTTGAATAGCTCAGGTTTGGCCCTAGTAACCTTCAAACAGTGCTGAGTATGGTATACACTCAACTTAAGCTATTCTGGCTGGTCTAGCTCTAGAATTACATTGTGGAATTCAGTTATAGAACTTCTTGATAAAGAAGAGTACCAAAATAAAATTAATATATGTATTTAAAGTGTATTACATGAGACAAAAACAATCAAACATATATTCTTGTCCACATTCATGTGGCAGCCTGTGGCATAAAAAAATCCCCCTTCTCAGTGATATTCACACCTATTTACAGCCTGCTTCCATTTGAAAAAGGTCTGATATCCAGAAAAGAAGCCTGTGAAAATACCACTTTTTCCCCTGAAGTTGGAGAAAAACACTGCAGAGGGATTTTACTGTACTTCATTTTGTTTTGAATGGCTGTAGTGAAACAGAAATGGTAACTTTCTTGCCTCGAGCACGCAAGAGTTCTACTTTCCCTTGGATAATACACTTTGTAAGGTTACTCTGCCTAGCTAGCTGCAAATTTTAGGGCAACATGGGTGTCACTCCACAGCACCACAGAAAAGACTTAAACGTTGAAAATTCCACTTGTTCCACCTACCTCATCCAGCAACACAAGCAGAAACAGTGCACGGGGGGAAAACCCACAGTCCAGTCTCACTCAGCTGGAGCCCGGCCGCCTACAGCTGCGCTTCCCTTCCTGCAGCCACCACCCCACCTCCACAGCAGACCAGAGTGGCAGCTGCTGCCCCTTCTGAGCCGCCTGAATAAACAGCTGAGGATTACCCTCTTGTGCGAGAACACCCTCGGGCGCAGTCGGTTCTCCGTCACCCCGGGGTAAAGGGAGCGGAGGGCAGGATGCAGCACAAGCATAAAGGAGCGGCGGCTGGCAGGTGCAGGAGTCCCGCGGGGGCCTGTTACAGGCTGATAGCATTGAAGCAGCCTTCAGCCTCCTGCTTTGATCACTTCAGCACAAAGGTGGCTTCCACGCCTTCCCCATTGCCCTTGTTCCTCGCCCAGCATCAGGACCTGGAGAAACAATTCAGGCTGGAAATCTCCCAGTCACTTATCTCCAGATCCCATCAGAAAGGGGGCCTGTCAAAATCTCCTCTCTGGCTTATCAACCCCAAGTGCCGTCAAAGCCCCCTGACTCTGCAAGCAGGTGAAGATTTAAGGTTGTACCTGTGAAGTCTGAATGAGCTCTGGTAAATGCCACCTGATCCCTGTTAAAGTAAATGACAAGTACCCCCTCGAAATGTCACGCTGCGTTTTTACAGGGAGAGCCACACACAAAAATTCAGCCGTAAAATTTGTCCTTATCATGCTCGAAATGTACTTTCAGGGCAAGTGAATGCAAGTAACTGTGCAAGCAAATTGGGCTGTGGGGGATTTGGTCCAAAGAAAAAGTCTAACAAATGTAGGCAGCCCTGAACACCAGCTTCTCACGGGCACGCGTGTGTGCACACAGGTCACGATGGCTGGAAACACATTCCCACACCTCCGGTTACCTGGGAGAACATTTGGCTGCAGGATGTAAACCCTGGGATTTTGGCATACACAAAGGGAATAAATAGGTATTAAAATGTATTTGTCAGGAGCAGAGTTTTGAACGTCTAATTGCTGCAGTTTGTTAGAGGAACAAAAAGATCTTCCCTGGCTTCAGCCACATCCAAGGGGATTAATTTGTCACTCTTCAAAAACAACTCATTGGAGGAATACCCTCTTTGATTCTTTATTCTCACATTAATTAGGAGTAATAAGTACACTAACTACACTCGGTACTTAAAAAATTAGTAGAAATAAATCTGCCGCCCATCTCAAGAGGGCAACAGAGATGTGGCTGTGTGGGGTGGGAGCCTTGAAAGCGAATCCTGATAGTGGGACAGCCTGACCACGCCAGCCTGGAACAGGGCACCAGCCTGGGGTGCCCCCTGAGCCTCCATCTGGCTGTCAGCAGGGAGAACTCTGGGCTGAGGCTATTACCATCACCTACTCAGCAGCCCTGGGTGAACGTGCCCTGCTGCCCACGGTGTGAACTGCAACAGCCTCTCCCAAAAGCCACCCTCAATAGCCTCTCCCGACTCCCAATGGCCACCTGTGATGGCTTCCCCCAAACAGCCTCTCCCAGTGGCTGCCCCCAGTGCTCCCATATACACTGACCAAGCCTCAGCAGGCCTCACAAGGCCCCAGGGAGTGTTCTGAGGGCACAAGCCTCTCCTATCCCATCCCCTCCAGCACCAGCCCAGAGTGCTGCCCTATCGGTCTCAAGCTGTGCCAGGGGAGGTTTAGGCTTGATGTTAGGAAGAAGTTCTTCATAGAAAGAGTGATTGGCCATTGGAATGTGCTGCCCAGGGAGGTGGTGGAGTCGCCATCACTGGAGGTGTTTAGGAAGAGAATGGATGGGGTGCTTGGTGCCATGGTTTAGTTGATGAGATGGTGTTGGATGATAGGTTGGACTCGATGATCTCAAAGGTCTCTTCCAACCTGGTAAATTCTAATCTGTTCTATCTCATCTGTAATGGCTGCAGTATAGAGTCCCTGCACATCCTTGTGAGACAGCAGAAGGTGCCTGTCCAGAAGGGCTCACGGTGGCATGCACAGCCATGAGTGAGGCCCAACAGGTCTCTTCACCATTTTTAAGGCACTTATTATGTCCTGCAGTAAACTCACAAACACCACATAATCCATGTTGTGCCTCTGTTCCTCATGTACCTATTTCTCACAGACAGGTCTTGTGGTGGCTTTGCTACTGCTACTTCCCTGATTTACTACAGCAGAGGAGCTGGTTCTGGGAGCACAGAAAAGAAGTGTGTGATTTAAAAATTAAAAAAAAATAATTAAAAATAATTATTTTATCCTGAAATATAAAAGTCATTTTGATCCTTGTTGCAAAGAAAACATCAGAAGAGAGGTGACTCAAAATACCTTCTCAAAATACCTTTGGGCACCTCAATACAGGAGAGATGTGGAGGTGCTGCAGGAAGGCAAGGAAGCTGTGAAGGGCCTGGAGAATAAATCTGATGAAGAGCAACTGAAGGAGCTGGGGATGGTTAGTTTGGAAAAGAGGAGGCTCAGGGGAGATGTCATTGCTCTCTACAACTGCCTGAAAGGAGGTTGTGGAGAGGCTGGTGCTGGTCTCTTGTCACAGGTAGTTAGTGATAGAACAAGAAGGAATGGTCTCAAGCTGTGACTGGTTAGGTTTAGACTGAACATTAGGAAAAAAATTTTCATGGAAAGCAGTCAGGGATTGGAATGTGCTGCCCAGGGAGGTGATGGACTCACCAAACCTGGATGTGTTTAAAGGTGGTTTGGAGGTAGTGCTTGGGGCTATGGTTTAGGGCTGAACCTTGTAGAGTAGGGTTCTGGGTTGGACTTGGTGATCCTGAGGGTCTTTTCCAACCTGAATGTTTCTGTGATGCTGTGATTCTCCAAAGAATAACACTGACAGGATTGAACCAAACTCTCTTTCCTGTTGTTTTTAAATGGGAACTCCTCCTTGATGTTTTGGATATCTCCAAGTCCCTTTCACAAGCCATCCCTCCCACCTTGAGCGTGCCCGGTCTGTCTGTGGGACCATTCATCTGAAGACAGCTGTCCCTTAGCTCTGGGGACAGGACTGGCTCTGCTCCCGTAGCAGCCTGGCCCAGTCAGCGAGGACAGGAGAGGGCCAGAGAAGGGTGGAGGTGCTGGATTTCCAAACAGTTGTTCCAGGCTCTGAGTGCTGACACCTCCACCTTTCATCATGTCCTTAAACTGCATGGCTTGAGAGGCGGCAGCCTTTATTGCCTGCTTGTTTAAGGTAATTACTACATGTATTTCCTCCCTGCTGGTTCTGCTGAAGCGGAAAAGGCTTTGGACTTCACTTCACTATACATAATAAAGAAAAAAAAAGTGGTTTATAAACACCACTCCTTCTATAGTTTCAAAGGCAGGTTGTAGGGTGAGAGTCAGGAGAATGGTCCCTATTTGGCAAGCAGGCTAATAATGGTGAAGTTGCTGGAGGGAAATCTCTTGTCAAGTCTCCCTGAGCTGGAAGGACGCAGAGCACTCTTTGTTCCCTTGGTAGTAAACAATAATCCTTTTAAGACACTCTGCTGTCCTCACCACTCACTCCTAAAGGATATTAAAAAAGAGAAGAAGAAGAAAAAGAGGCAGCCCAATTGAGTGGGAAGAGTCTCTTTCCTTTTGGAGAGGGTGGGAATTTGTGACTTTTTAAAGACACTTGGTGTCAGTTAAAATCTATACAGCCCAAAGAGATATGTGGCACTGTTTTTCAAAGAGGGGTGAAGTCAATCTGATTTAGCAAGCGATTTATTACCATCTTAAAATATGCTTCATGATTCTTAAGATTCGGTGCTCGGTGCCGACAGAAAGACAATTGCTTTTGCTCCACCTAGCACCGAGAAAGGATTTTAAACGCACGTTTATGTTTGAGGGGGAAACAGTAAAAATAAGATTGCTTTTTAAAGCACACTGCAGAGAAAAGCATACAAGCAATATGGGAGTCCTCCATTTAAAAATCTACCTCGCAGTCAGCAGCGTGCCGATTTGAAATGCTTTGCCTTTCTAACCATTCCCCTCCTCCTAATAAGCGCTGCATCCAATTTGTATGTTGCTCTGATGAAACGGTTTGAAGCGAGAGAAAATGAGGAGTTTGAAAAATAAAGGAAAGTTCTACAGAGGAAATGAAGTGCTATCATTGAAATCTTTATTTATGTGAAAAGAAAGGGCTAAAACATTACCTCAGAATTCAAGATTACAACATCAGTAGGATATAAAGTAAATCCATTCTAGTAGTGAAACATCAGAAACCATAATCCTTTTTCAAAGACCTTTTGTTATTTTAATGTCTGACAAATTATGTTTAAAAAAAAAAAAAAAGAAGAAGAAGAAGAAGAAAAACACTTAGATTTAAGAGGTTTCTTTTGCTTCAGTAAAAGTAGTTTCACTATTTAAAAGTTTTAATTTTCTGTATCCAATAGTATTTACTATGCTGGCTAAGTATTAACACAAGAGTAAGGTTATTTCAGCCTCAATAGGACCAAGTACAAAGTTGCCACCAAAGACTTTTGCATCAAGTTGTTATGGCAACTTAGTATTCTGAAAAGTATTAAGTTTTAGCAAAGGGTCTTGTTTTGTTAATTTGGTTGCTTTTCCTTCAAGTTTTGAAGTTGTCGTTAAGTGTTATAAAAACGTTGCATCATTACCATTCAAATGACAAGAGGTCTCAGAACATATTTGAATCTTGTTTATGTCGCAAGACATTCTGGGATGATGTCCAAGGACCCCCATCCCTGCTTTAAGTGGAACCCCTGGGCCTCACTATGTGCAGGGGAGTCATTCCACAGTGTTCCTAGCACTGAGAAACAAGGACAAAGAGAAACAAATCACATGTTTACCTCTAATGTACTAGAGGAGAAGACAGGATGGACCAAGGAATGGAAGAAGAGACCTTTTTATTGTACACACAGCATCTCTCTTTCATCTGTTCATGTTGAAAGCATGAAGAGTAACTTCCTTATTGGTATTCTGTACTCTTGACAAGCCATGAAGAACTGGAAGAGGGAAATAATCTCCTGAGAGCTCTGCAACTAAAGGGCAGGTTTTGACCGGTGCAGACATAGCAGAAAATTGTTGCAAGAAGCCCATTTCAGATCCTGACACAGGTATGGAAGGAAGAGACAGAATAATGGGCTTAAAACCCCATAATAAGCAAGATCTCAGGATCACAGACCGTCACAAGCCATTTACAACAGGCCACTCCCTCTCACCCCCACTCCCAGAAATTCCCAGTGCTGCAAGTTCCAGCTCTAATGGCCTTTGGTTCATAAACCCTACCCCTAAACTTTCCCCTACCCCCTGCTCTTACAGCACAGACTTTCCCCTCTCCAAATGTGCCATGAGCCACACGTTCATCCTGACTCCAGTGCTTGTCCTGCCTTGCCAGTTTGGGCACAGGAGCACCGGAGCTCAACACAAGTCAGTCACAGAGATGAGCAGAGCGTCCTGGGCTGAATTCCCTGGGCAGCCTCATCGGTGTATCACCAAATACAATACAACACAATACAATACAATACAATACAATACAATACAATACAATACAATACAATACAATACAATACAATAATACCTCTGGCTGGCTTCTTCTCAGTCTGGGGCTGGGGGGTTGAATGTGTGTGGTAAAGGAGGAGAAAATAAGAGAGTAAATGGATTGTGTCTCTCTCGAAAAGGAGACCTTTTCCCCCTATATTGACAAATTTTAAGAGCTTTTTAGATGAAGCTGGAAAATATGGGAAGGTTGCATTGTTTTGATCAGAATTTTGACTCGGTGTTTTTCCTCACCAGGTCCCTCCACGCCTTCCTAGTTTTCCAACAGGAAGACGGATGGTAATAAACTGGGGAGATTGAACAGAAGATAACAAAATGAATTTCTTTGTAAATTGTGAAATGATGTTGCCATGTAAAACAGTATTTATTTTTCACTCATTTGTGGAACAGGATCAAGCCACTAAATACCTGCATCGTAGTCGTGTTCCTAGAAGGCAAAACAAAACAAGAAGCGCTGGCTGCCAAATCCTGCCAAAGACTTCTTGTATGAACTTGGGCACATCGTTTAATTTGCCAGTTTCTCAGTGAGCTGTTTGTACAGTGAGAACAATACCAGTTCCTTTTTCTCATCCTTTGTCATGTTTATTGAGATAGTCACTACTCCAGGGAGTACACAATCTCTAATTATGAACAACTAGCATAATAGCACCCTGATCTCTAGGACCTACCGCAATACAAAGGGCTAATAATCATCACAAGTCTTCTGTTCTGATGCATGGCCTGCAAGAGCTATGAATGCTAACATATGCTGGAAAGATCTGTTTAATTTTATGTCTTTGAGAGAAAATGAAAGCCTATTTTTTCCCCCCATTGCTGCCATTCATACAGGCTTACACTTTCCAGGAAGCTCCTGCCTTTACGTATCTTCCTTCTCCTTTTCAGAACAGAAATAAAAGTCTCACTAAATAAAATAAAGATTATGAATGGCCAGTCCTTTCCTTCCTCCCAGTTACTGTCACCCAGGACCACGCAGCAAAGGATGTCTACGTTATCATTTACTTTCACAGAGATCTGCCAGCTGCTGGCCATATGCTTAATCCTGAAAGGAATTATCTATGTTCTGCGTTGCCTGTACATGTCTGATTCCCTGTTTGTGTGGTTTTTACTTGATTATGGCATATTATAAACCCAGCCAGATTAATTTTTATGGTTAGACTCCAAGCCCTCCAGTTTTTGTGGATGGTATTTTTATTCAAAGGAAATTCCATTGCCACTGTGAAAAATTCATGGGGCAACAAATGGGACGAAACCAGTAAGGTTTCATATAAACGTATCCAACACAAACCAGAAAGTCGATGGAATTCATTTTACAATGACACCCCCTCTCTAGAGTTCAGTTTTTAACGGTCTGATAGCATTTCGCAGCAGAGAGAATTTCCCATCAGCTTTCACAGCCCTGCCCAGAAGCTCAGTCCACCAAGTGACTCATATGTTTTCCATGGTGAAGATCCCTGGCCATCCCAGGCACAGCAAGGGCAGGAATGTGTTCCTTCACTCCTCTCACCACCCCTTGCGAGAGGGGGCTGTGAAGCAGGGAATGAAGTGAATTGCACACAGTCAGAGGAAACAGCTGACCTGGGAACCCAGTTCCAGTTGCTCAACTCTCTACCAGGAGCCAAACCACAGGCTATTGTTTGCTATTGAAGCCTGTGGACATCTCCAGATATCTGAAGTCAGATTTTATGAGTGGTCTCACTATGAAACACCCACGTTAAAATGATACAGCACTGTACAACACCAGCACAGGCTTTCATACTTCCAGGCCACGGTAAGCCTTTACCACAAAAGCATTCTACAAGGCCTTTTACACTGCAGGCTTATTTTTCAGAACACAGGAACATATCCCTTGGGGGATGCAGATCGTTTCCTTAGGACTCAATTTAAACATTCCCACGTGGCAAAGTGAAGTAGGAGGATCCAGTGAAAGGACCTCTCCCTTCTCATTCAATTTACTACCTAATACTCAGCAGCCCAAGATTTGTAAGACACTCCAGAACTGTCTACATGTTTCCCCTCGTGGCAGAGAGCAGATAACTGTTAATAGACTCGCTCAGAAAGTTTACTTAACGGTATTCTTTTTCATGGAGGTGTGAACACTGCTTAAGGAGCTTAAGTCTAGTATTAGCATGCGTTAAGTATTATCAGATAGGTTCATGAGGACGCTAAGGTGCATTAATATGAAACGCCAAACCCACCTTTCATTGCTGTACACAGATAGGGCCACAATGTAAACAGTGCTCTTTCTGATGTTGCAGAATGCATTATTCTTTCCAACTGCAACAGCAACTGATAGCGCACACCCTCTTCTCCCTCCTTCTGCAGCTCCTGTAAAATCAACAGCAAAACCACTCAGGTGGAATCCGGTCTTCTCTACAGCTGCACCTGGCAGCTGCCTCCGTCAGACTTTGACCACCTTTCTAGACAGGGCCATGCACTGTTGTGGGAAAGTGAAGGTACGGGAGGGGCTCCAAAACAACTCTCATTTTCACTTGTCAGATATACCCATGTACGTTCAAACTCTGCCCTGCTCCTAACTTGAATCTTTACCGCCCTCTTTAAGCACAACAGCAAGGAACTCACTGGGTGGGACTGGGCTTTGGTTTCCACACTGTGGCATAGCTCTCCAACCCCTTTCCACGCTATGGAGCAACCTTCGCATCTCTGGCCTCCAGTAAGAGGGAAAGGTGCACACGCAATGCCGCTCAGTGCTTTCCAGGATTTGACTCCCACTGCACATGCTCTGTGGTGATGAAAATGTGATTAAAGGAGCATATATTACATTATGTCCAGGGTTAGAGAAATATTTTAATGGAATAAAGAAAGAGCCGTATATTTTGCTGGGGTTTTTTTGGTGGTTTTATTTTTGGTTAAGATGTAAGCTTCACCTCCTGCTATTTACAACCTCAAGTGCTCCAATATTGGGTTGGTTAATAGGATCCAGACAATGAAGCTGACTACAGGGAAAAGCAAGAGACTGTTTGAGTTTCACCAGCCAAGGAGAAGAAAAGACTCAGCTTGATAAATGGTGTGAAGTATGTTAGATGTTAAAAAATATTTCATTTTTAATAATCCTAGGTGTTACTGACAGCCCAGGTAAAAAACAAAGTTCATTTCCTCCAAATATATTTAATCTGACAGTATCCCTTTAATTAAGTAGCAATTTAGATTTTCCTCCCTCCACATACAAAGCTTTAGTGAAACATGAAAGCCACAGAAGAAATTTGCGTGTGTTTCATGGCAAAGCATGAGGAACCATTTTCTGTTTAAATTCACAGGCAGTAGCTGTACAAATAACATTTAATATTTGTCAGAAGTATTATCTGCCTTTTCCCCTCACAGCATTACATTACTGAGGTAATAAGTACATGAGAACACACGATTTCCTGGCTACTGTATTGAATATGCACCTTTAAACAAAGTTAGACTTGGGAATTTACCCCTATCTTAAAATGCTAATCTAACACTAATTAAAAGGCCAGTGAATATGCTTTGATGGATTCCAGTTCCCAGAATATGACAAATGAATTCAGATGGCATGCACGACTGCCGCAGAATTACAATAGCGGAGCTGCAGCGAGCCGGGGAAGCCAGGCAAGTGGCTCTGCGCACTGGTGCAGGGGCAGGGAGGAGGGAGAGCTGGAGCTTGCCACGGCTTCTGTGGGTGCTGCCTTCCTCTCAAGGTGTGGCCAGCCACAGGCTTTGTTTCTCATTTCATAATTGCTTTCCAGGCTGTGCTGAAGCAGAAATCCGGCTTCTTCTGCATCTTGCTCATCCTCCCTGTAATGCATGCATCTCCCTGCTAGTCACTGTGCAATGCTGAGGAAAAGGACAAGAGACTCCCTAGGGAAGAAAAGCCAAACTATCATTTCACCTCTCCCACAAACCAGGACATGTCACAGGCTTCTTCAACTCCCTCAGCTCTATGAGTACCTACTGTATCAGGAACAGTGTGGCCAGCAGGAGCAGGGAAGTCATTCTGCCCTGTACTCAGGACTGGTTAGGCCACACCTTGAGTCCTGTGTCCAGTTCTGGGCCCCTCAGTTTAGGAAGGATGCTGAGTTGCTGGAACATGTCCAGAGAAGGGCAACGAAGCTGGGGAGGGGTTTGGAGCTCAGCCCTGTGAGGAGAGGCTGAGGGAGCTGGGGTTGCCTAGCCTGGAGAAGAGGAGGCTCAGGGCAGACCTTCTTGCTCTCTACAACTACCTGAAGGAAGGTTGTAGCCTGGTGGGGGTTGGTCTCTTCTCCCAGGCAAGCAGCACCAGAACAAGAGGGCACAGTCTCAAGCTGTGCCAGGGGAGGTTTAGGCTGGATGTGAGGAAGAAATTCTTCCCAGAAAGAGTGATTGGCCATTGGAATGTGCTGCCCAGGGAGGTGGTGGAGTCAGCATCACTGGAGATGTTTAAGAGGAGACTGGATGAGACACTTGGTGCCATGGTTTAGTTGATTAGATGGTGTTGGATGATAAGTTGGACTTGATGATCTCGAAGGTCTTTTCCAACCTGGCTACTTCTATTCTATTCTATTCTATTCTATTCTATTCTATTCTATTCTATTCTATTCTATTCTATTCTATTCTATTCTATTCTATTCTATTCTATTCCATTCCATTCCATTCCATTCCATTCCATTCTCTAAAGAAGCATAAGGAGATCGGATAAATGAGTTTCTATGCACATCTCAGTATCTCCCACAAATGACTCTATCTTGTTGACTTTCCTGACTCAGAAGCAGGACAAACTTAAAATCCAGCCTGTAATACCATTTGGAAGTACACCCTATGAGCTCTCAAGTGTATGCCTCTTCTGAACTGACTGCAGTCCTCTTTGAGGTACTTCTTGCAAGATGATATGCAAGAAGTTAACTGAATTGCTCTTCTGTCTTTATCTTCATCCTTCCTACATGTAGAAACCTAACATTTAATTCATGCTAACTGAATAGTTAGGGTTAAAAAAACCCCACAGAGATCAGATTTTGAAGTGGTCTTCTTAGATCTCATTTGAAAAGGATTTGAAAATTGGGATTTCCATCTACCATTACTCACCTGCCTATGGAAAACAGACTCAGTCTTTCCTTCTTACACAGATTTTTATGTATCTCATGGCAGAATTCTCTGTCTTTCATTATCCCTTTTGGCCTTATAACCCCTTATAGTTGCTTTCAGAATGCCAAACACAAGCGAGGCTGACCCACCATTTGAGAAACCTGGAGGAAAGAAGATTAAGTACACCCACTCTCCTAGGAGAAGAAAGCAGTAGCAAGCAACAATAGAACAAAAATGGTTGGCCCAAGGAACCAGGCTGTATGGCCTGGACTTAAAGCAGCAGATTTAGAGAGCCATTCTAAAGAAAACAAATAAACTTTCCAAGAAGAGTGGGATGAGGTAGACGTAACTATGGCCAGTGAAAGCCTTAGTTTTTCTAACAACACAGAACTCTGCCCAGGGATATTTTCAGTTGGGAAGAACTGAGAGTTTATGCATTGGTTAGTTGCAGTATTCTCAAAAACACCCTGCAGCCCATGTAGGCTCCTCCACAGAGTCCTTTATGGGATCAATCACCACCTGCATCCCCACATGAAATCTTGTTCCCTTTCTTTCCCCTTCAGCAATGACAAAGAAAATCTGTTCCCCTCTACAGCACAGGACACTGCCAAGAGCAGATTTCTATTTATCATCTAATCTGAATATAGCCAGCAAACACAGAACAAAACTTAGCAAGGGGGCAGGGGAAAACAAGAGACCTGATAGAAAACAAGAGACCATTATGGTTGTACCCCCTGAATTTAGCTACTGCAGTGCTGAGTTTAAGTCTGGAAGGCTGAGGTTGCTCTGTACAGGGACATCCTCTCCCTGCTCCCTCCCCAGGAGGGGGTGGAGTCACCATCACTGGAGGTGTTCAGGAAGAGACTGGATGAGGTGCTTGCTGCCATGGTTTAATCGATTAGATGTTGTTGGGTGATAGGTTGGACTCGATCTCCAAGGTCTTTTCCAACCTGGTTAATTCTATTCAACCCCAGGGAGCTGGGGTTGCTTAGCCTGGAGAAGAGGAGACTGAGGGGTGACCTTCTTGCTCTCTACAACTACCTGAAGGAGGTTGTAGCCAGGCAGAGGTTGGCCTCTTCTCCCAGGCAGCCAGCACCAGAACAAGAGGACACAGCCTCAGGCTGCGCCAGGGCAGGTTTAGGCTGGATGTTAGGAAGAAGTTCTACACGGAGAGAGTGATTGCCCATTGGAATGGGCTGCCCGTGGAGGTGGTGGAGTCACCTTCACTGGAGGTGTTCAGGAGGAGACTTGATGGGGTGCTTGGCTGTATGGTCTAGTTGTTGGGTGGGTTGGATTGGTTGATGGGTTGCACGCGATGATCTTGAAGGTCTCTTCCAACCTGGTGTGTTGTATTGTATTGTATTGTATTGTATTGTATTGTATTGTATTCTATTCTATTCTATTCTATTCTATTCTATTCTATTCTATTCTATTCTATTCTAAATTCTGTTCTAATTCTGTTCTGCTGTAGTGCCTCCATTCCCTCTCCAGCCATGGCTTAAGGAAGACCTGAACAGCTGAACTGTGGAGGTGGCAGCTTGAGAATATACAAATAAGCCTAAACCCAGGCACTCTCCTCAGACCAGATGGGAGGCTGTTGGGGTTCTCCCTATAGGTAGTATTTTAATTTTATGCATCCCAACAGTGATAAGATGACAGAAAGCAGCCAGCCTCTCACCAGGGACTAGCTTTTCACACACTGCTTATGAGAGTAGTTAAGTACTTCGATTATTTCTATCAAATTTGTCCTAGAGAGTGGAGAACAGCCATCCCACTGCTGAGGAGAGATCCCAGCCACTTAGTCACTGGGTATCCCAGGGCTGACTGATCCTCCCTAAAAGCGTCATGGGGGTTTGTATAAATGATTACATTTCCACTGGATGAAGAAGAGAGCGCCTGTACTCAGGGGTTAATGCACAAGTTCAGTCTCAGCCTCCCTGTGAGGCAGTGTCAAAGTTTGAGTGGCTTTATATATAGCCCCCGGCAAAAACAGAGGCTGCAACTGAGCAGTGTCTTTTAAAAGATCAGTAGCATTTTGACAGTGGGCCCTGGGATGGCTCTGCCTGTTTAAACATTTGGCTCAGAGCACTTTTTCCAGGGTCTCACAGCGAAACGCTGCCAGTGCTAGATACTGAACTACATGCTGCTGAGGAATGCCTATCCAGAATTTTGCAAGCCAGGCTTAGGGACTCTCAGAAGGTTTAAGAGTGGACAGAGCACTGCACAAATTGGGGATTGGAGCTGGCTGGTTGCTTGCCAGATTGGATGGAGGACAGGACGATCTTAGCCTGGCCCACAAAAGATCATGGAAAACTATCCAGAGTGCCAGTCCATACCTTACAAACAAGATCAGACTGTCCTTGCAGGGGGTGGGGGAGAGAGTTGTTTCCAGATTGTTCTTTTCCCTTTGTGAGTGTGGATCTTACTATGAGCACAGCTGAATTTCTAGATGAAGAAAATTCTCCCTCTCACAAGTTCTGCTTGATCTTACTATCACAAGCTGTGTACACACCCCCGATCCGTTCCGTGACTGCCACTGCCATGGTCCCTTGCTCTCCGATCGGAGATAAATAAACCAAAGACAGCATGATGCCTGTTATCTGAAAAGATTCAGGTAGAGCAAGTATCATAGCACAATCAGGGTACTTGAAAATTGTATTTTCCTGGAAAGGCCTTTTACATGCCTTCTTGGATCGTGCACAGAGGAAGTCTGAAGTCTAGAGAGAGAAAAGAACTCTTAGTAACAGAATGTTTGAACATTCATACAGGATTAATTACTTGTTTTATTTTCTCTTTAATTTTAAATGATTGTACTGCTAGCAAAAGTGAAAAGTAAAGACTCTGATCTATGCCAGGCACTTAGTACATGCAAATGCTCTGTGAGTTTTTCCTATCTTGAAGAATTTCAGCATTGACTACAAAGGCAAAGTGAACCGAACCAATCCCTGGAGGAAACATGTGCAACTCCACTCCTATAAAAAGACCACTTGCTTCAACAGATCTGTGCTCATTTATCCTCAGGATGAATTCACACATTTTTCCTATTACTAGATGGACATTCTATTTCTAAGGGAGTCCATGTGATATCAGCACTCCCAGTTAGTCTTTCTAGAAGCAAAATTCTATGCTTATGCCATGAATTACATTGCTGACCAGTGCTGTACATATCAGTTGAGGATCACAGGATGTTAGGGGTTGGAGTCCACCCCTCTGCCAGAGCAGGACTATAGAATCTAGCACAGGTCACACAGGAATACATCCAGATGGGTCTTGGAAGTCTGAAGAGAAGGAGGCTCCACAACCTCTGTGGGGAGCCTGTCCCAGTGCTCTGTGACCCTCACAGAGAAGTCGTTCTTCTCATGTTGAGGATGGAACTTCCTGTGCTGCAGTTTGTATCCATTGCCCCTTGTCCTATCACAAGGCACAAGTGAGCAGAGGCTGTCCCTTCCTTCCTGATCCCCATCCCCCAGATATTTATAAACATCCCTTCCCAGTCTCCAGACTAATCAGCCCCAGGGCTCTCAGCCTCTCCTCACAAGGCAGTGCTCCAGTCCCTTCAGCAGCCCTCTGTTGGACTCTCTCCAGCAGATCCCCGTCCCTCTTGAACTGGGGAGCCCAGAACTGGATGCAGTTATTCTAGGTGGGGCCTCACTAGAACATCAACCTTTAGAATACTAACCTTTGTGATGCCCTTTTGCCAAATCTGAAATACTGGACTGTATAGAACATTTCAGACAAAGCTTCTGTTCAGCCCCGGCACAGCAAATCTTTCATCTGTGGCACATCACACAAGCAAATTAGTGCAACAAAGATTATACAGCTCTGGAAATGACATCAAAATAGATTAGTATCATAACCACATGGGAAGAACAGTGAGTTTCTAACAATTGTTCCCAAAAAACCACATTTCGACCAAAACTTCCATCCTAGATGTGGTTATGGCTCGTAAATTTCTAGTTAACATTTTCTTATTACCATAATTAGGTCAATTGAAACTATTCAGTCTGGGACAAAGGCAAAATGTGCCAGACCTCAGGGTTAGGAGCAGTGGAAAATAGGTGCTTATAACATATTATTTATGAATCATGAGGGCTGCTGCCAGGTTCTCACTGTACAAAAGTCAAATGTCAGGTTGCCTGTGCTCGGTTATGATTAATGTGAGATCAGGTCTCTGTACCCCGTGAGTCACATTCTCCACAAGCTTGGCCAACTTTCCTAACCTGCCCCTGTGCTCATTGAGAGAAAAAAAAGAATAATTATTTATCCTAATACTTGGACACTTGTGAGTCAGCAGTGCTAGCTCTGAGCTGCATGCATGGTCAGTGTGACAGGAATGAACAAGGCTCGACTAAGGGGCGAGCACTACATGTTCTGCCTACACCAGAGAGAGCTCAGATATGTCAAGCAGAGGTTATGTGATATCTTTATTTTCCACACCCCATGACCACAGGGAGACATTTCCAGAAGACAGCCAGGATTACAGAAACATTCTCACTAGATTATACTAACTGATGACCTAACCAGTTTGTGTAACCCTGGACTTTCCTTCTAAACCAAGGAATTGTGCTGATGAGGGTGTGTGCACTCCCAGCTGGCATCGGACATAGAATCATAGAATTGTTAGGATTGGAAGGGACCTCTGGGATCATCCAGTTCCAACTCCCCTGCTATGGGCAGGGATACCTCATACTAGATCAGGTTGCTCACAGCCAAATCCAGCCTGGCCTTAAAAACATCCAAGGATGAGGCTTCCACTACCTCCCAGGGCAACTTGTTCCAATCTCTCACCACCCTCATGGGGAAGAACTTCTTCCTAACATCCAATTTCAATCTACCCATTTCTAGTTTTGCTCCATCCCCCCCAGTCCTGTCACTCCCTGACACCCTAAGAAGTCCCTCCTCAGCTTTCTTGTAGGCCCTCTTCAGGTACCGGAAGGCCACAATGAGGTCTCCTTGGAGCCTTCTTTTCTCCAGACTGAACAGCCCCAACTCCCTCAGTCTGCCTCCACAGCAGAGGAGCTCCAGCCCTCTGCTCATCCTCATGGCCCTTCTCTGGACACCTTCCAGCACCTCCAGATCCTTCCTGTAATAGAGGCTCCAGAACTGGACACAGTGCTCCAGGTGGGGTCTCACCAGAGTGGAGTAGAGCAGAGGGGGAGAATCACCTCCCTTGACCTGCTGGCTCTGCTTCTCTTGATGCAGCCCAGGATCTGATTTGCTTTCTGGGCTGCAAGTGCACACTGGTGGCTCCCGTTGAGCTTCTCATCCACCAGCACCCCCAGGTGCTTTTCTTCAGGGCTGCTCTCAAGCCAGTTGCTGCCCAGCCTGGGACTGTTTGGTCTCCTTTCCAGTTCCTGCCAACAGCATTACCAACAGTGATTGGTACACCTTCGGTTATCAGGTTAACTTAGATGAGGGTAATGAAAGGCACACACCAGCTGTGATAAGGTCTCTTTGAACAACACCAAAACATTACTTGGAAGGTCTTTTGTTGTGACAGCAATAGTTATGTTGAATTTTACGGAGCTCACATGCTGAAACCTAAACATCCAGAGTTGTTTAGCACCTAAATGACAGACTGCGAGCTGCGAGGCCACTGCATCAGCACCGGCTAGCTCCGTGCTGCGCCGAGATTAGTCTGTGGCTAAACTGTGCCACTTGGATGACGAAACAGCCTGGCAATGGGCTTCTTCAGTGAATCAGAACAACAAATTAATTACATCAAGTAATTCTATACTTTGAATTCATAATTATATTTAACAACATCCCACGTTATCCTCAGCTATCAAACCCAGTGAATGCTGATTCCAGTGGAAGCGTTGTCAGGCTACAACTGAACACAACCCCAGATGGCAGTAGAAGTTTACTCCATCTTTTCTTTTGCTCCTTCCATTCTGCCGTTCCCCAGGCTGGCCTATACCAGTATGGGTGGAGTTGCACTCTGAACTGGATCACTGAACTGCTTTAAAACTGGTAACACTTCTTGCTTTAGGAAGAAGAGACTGGACACAGCAACTGTTCAAACACACTAGAGAAGGGGAACCAGAAGTCCTGACCCCAGTGGCCACTGCCAGATGCAAGATGTGACACAGACCTTTAAGTCTGCTAAAGGTATGACATGAGCCAGCAGCCCCGTGGAACTTGGAAAAACATGCTGTTGCTTGACAAAATGCACCCAAATCCCTCCTCTGAGCTGTTCTTTAAAAATTAAAGTGACCTAGAGCAAAGCTTAGTTTAAAATACTGTTAGAATAGACTGAAAGAACCCAACCCAACCCCCAGAGCGAGAGAAGCAAAGGATGCTTAGCCAAGAGCATTCTGTGATGTCTGCATTTGTACAGGAGAGGCCCTTGGCACTGCTGTGTGACAGTGGAGGGCATTTTATAAACACTGTTGTGAAAAAAGTATTCACATTGGAACTGCCTGTTTGGCTGACTCTCCCCCTTTGCAGCTTGTGTACTCCTTCAGCAGATAACAGAGGACAGCTCTTGCTAGCCGGCTGCTCTCAACATTCTCTTCATTAACTCTGGGAAAAATAAAAGCTCCATTCGACACTGTTTGATGCCAATTAGAAGCTGAATCATGCAATGTGTCAGCCTTCCCATGTTCCTTGGGTGTTTACAGTTTGGTTTAGCATATTACACCTAGTTTTATTTAAGGCTTTCTTAGAGTATCTATGCCATTAAAGAGAGTGCAGTTTGGGGAGCTGCTGACATACTTACAATTGTGGAAAAGCTATTTTTGTGAATTCTACAGAAAAGGAATCATTGTCAAAAAGAAAACAAAACCCCAAACCAAATCTCAAATGCCCCTGGGTATGTTGGGAATGTTTTCAGTACACTAAAGGTGGTGATGATTTCTCAGAGATGCAGAAGGTGCAGATGATGAACCAGCAGTGTGCCCAGGTGGCCAAGAAGGCCAATGGCATCCTGGCCTGGATCAGGACTAGTGCGGCCAGCAGGAGCAGGGAAGTCCTTCTGCCCTGTACTCAGGACTGGTTAGGCCACACCTTGAGTCCTGTGTCCAGTTCTGGGCCCCTCAGTTTAAGAAGGACATTGAGACACTTGAACATGTCCAGAGAAGGGCAATGAGGCTGGGGAGAGGTCTGGAGCACAGCCCTATGAGGAGAGGCTGAGGGAGCTGGGGTTGTTTAGCCTGGAGAAGAGGAGGTTCAGGGGAGACCTTACTGCTCTCCACAGCTACCTGAAGGGAGGTTGTAGCCTGGTGGGGGTTGGTCTCTTCTCCCAGGCAAGCAGCACCAGAACAAGGGGACATAGTCTCTAGCCACGCCAGGGCAGGTTTAGGCTGGAGGTGAGGAAGAAATTCTTCCCAGAAAGAGAGATTGGCCATTGGAATGTGCTGCCCAGGGAGGTGGTGGAGTCAGCATCACTGGAGATGTTTAAGAGGAGACTGGATGAGGCACTTGGTGCCACGGTTTAGTTGATTAGATGGTGCTGGGTGATAGGTTGGACTCGATCTCAAAGGTCTTTTCCAACCTGGCTAATTCTATTCTATTTTTCACACAATCACCAGAGTCAGCAATGATGCAGATGATTTTCCTTCCCTCACTGAGCAATTCTGGTAAATTCAGGGAGCTACTATTTTAGAATGAATGGTCTCTATCAGTATTAAGTTCCCACTTAATTAAAACTGTCAGCAAGCAGTTCTCTGCCCAGAAAGCCTTTATCTAGCCAAGAAGAGTCTACAGGCAGCACTACACTTCACACAGTATCTAGATTTGCTCTTTGGGGTATATGAATATATTGACAATCTCATCTCTCTTTACTATCAGAAAGCAATTGACTCTTATTTGGGTAAGAATCCTTGGGTTTAATATCGATCTTTTCTATCACATGAATTGCACTCAGCTGAGGAAACATTGCTAGTTCTGAGAGACATGTAACACAGAAATACAAATGCTCATTTCAATCTGTGGTCACTTTAGGCTGACCTGAAAGTCACTTAATCTCTATGAGCTGAGCAGTCAGTGTACCCAGGAGACTTTAAGAGACTCATGATAGAATGGGTTGGAAGGGACTGGAAAGATAATCTCCTCCTCTGTCTAAAGGTGGTTTGGATGTGGTGCTTGGGGATATGGTTTAAGGGTGAACTTTGTAGAGTAGGGTTATTGGTTGGACTCGATCCTGAAGGTCTTTTCCAACATGAATGTTTCTGTGAATTCTCTATCAGGGGCAGGGACACTTCCTACTAGACCAGCTCACTCAAGGCCTCATATGACCTGGGCCTTTGAGTATTTCCAGGCTTGGAGCCTCCACAACTTCTCTAGGCTATCTGTTCCAGTGCCTCACCACCCTTGTGGTAAAGAATTTCTGCCTAATGTCTAATCTAAATCTAGCTACTTCTCATTTGAAACCATTACTCCTCATCCTATCACTACATGCCTTTGTAAAAATAAATGTACTATTTAAAGTAGGATGATGATTCAATAACTGAGGTACTGCTCTGACTTGGAACTCAACCAACATCTTGGCACGGTGCTCTCTTTCATAGCAAATTGGTTTCTCCTTCCTCAGCAGAGACGCCTCTCATCTTTATGAGCATAATGAACCAATGAATGAGCATAAGAACCATCACATGCAAAAGCTGTAGAGCTCATTTTATTGCCTGTTGGTTGGTTGTATGGTTGCTGGCTGTTTGCATTTCTTAGTACCTGTTAATGTCATATTCCAGGTCTGATTCTAAGCAAATAAGCAGAAAACTTCTCAACTCCGTTACACATAGTCCTGAGGAGACCAGGAAGACAAGATTTGATGGTATAACGAACACAGGTGGAGGCAGATCAAAGCAATGCAGGCAGTTTTCAACAAGAAAGATGACAACCTTTTTCACATGAAATTTGGACAAGTGACAAGTGGAGTCCCTCAGGGATCAGTCCTGGGACCAGTCTTGTTCAACATCTTTGTGGGTGACATGGACAGTGGCATCAAGTGCACCCTCAGCAAGTTTGCTGATGACACCAAGCTGTGTGGTGCAGCGGACACGCTGGAGGGAAGGGATGCCATCCAGAGGGACCTTGACAGGCTGGAGAGGTGGGCACAAGCCAACCTCGTGAGCTTCAACAAGACCAAGGGCAGGGTCCTGCATCTGGGTCGAGGCAAGCCCAGGCACAAATCCAGGCTGGGCAGGGACTGGCTTGGAGAGCAGCCCTGAGGAGAGAGACTTGGGGGTGCTGGGGGAGGAGAAGCTCAACAGGAGCTCTCAGTGCGCACTTGCAGCCCAGAAAGCCAATCAGATCCTGGGCTGCATCAGGAGAAGTGTGGCCAGCAGGTCAAGGGAGGTGATTCTCCCCATCTACACAGCTCTGGTGAGGCCCCACCTGGAGTACTGCGTCCAGTTCTGCAGCCCCTAGTACAAGAGGGATAGGGAGGTGCTGGAACATATCCAGAGAAGGGCCACGAGGATGATCAGAGGGCTGGAGCACCTCTCCTATGAGGACAGGCTGAAAGAGTTGGGGCTGTTCAGTCTGGAGAAGAGAAAGCTCCGAGGTGACCTAATTGTGGCCTTCCAGTATCCGAAGGGGGCCTACAAGAAGGCTGGGGAGGGACTTCTCAGGATCTCAGGTAGTGATAGGACTAGGGGGAATGGAATGAGGCTGGACGTGGGGAGGTTGAGGCTGGACGTGGGGAGGTTGAGGCTGGACGGGGAGGTTGAGGCTGGACGTGGGGAGGTTGAGGCTGGACGTGGGGAGGTTGAGGCTGGACGTGGGGAGGTTGAGGCTGGACGTGGGGAGGTTGAGGCTGGACGTGGGGAGGTTGAGGCTGGACGTGGGGAGGTTGAGGCTGGACGTGGGGAGGTTGAGGCTGGACGTGGGGAGGAAGTTCTTCACCATGAGAGTGGTGAAGCCCTGGAATGGGTTAACCAGGGAGGTGGTTAAGGCCCCGTCCCTGGAGGTGTTTAAGACCAGGCTGGATGAGGCTGTGGCCAGCCTGATCTAGTGTGGGGTGTCCCTGTGCATGGCAGGGGGTTGGCACTAGATGACCCTTGTGGTCCCTTCCAACCCTGACTGATACTATGACTTCATTCTTAGTTTCCAGGGGAGAAGCAAAGTGCAACAAACTAGCCCTTAGAGCAGGGTTTTTCCTTTTGCATTGCTTTTTCTGGTCCCTTCCAACCCTGAGTGACACTATGAAACTTACCCCTGCAAACATCTGCATTCACCACCCCCATTTTTCACCCTCTCAGTAAGACAGATGGTAACAAGGGACCAAATTCAAAGTGGCTTTCAAAGAGATTTAGACACCTGCCTCACATTTGTTCAAGACTTTTCATGCCATTTCCAGCTACAGGCAAGCCAGGAGATCCCATTAGCCACTTTGCTGCCAGCCTGAAGTTTGCACTCGGGTAAATTGCTTAATCTTCCTATTACTCTTTTTTAGCCACCTCGTTTACAAAGCAAAAAAAAAAAACCCACCCTATTATTAATATATTTAATGCCTTTAAAAATGCTTGAGGCTTGCACTAGAGGTACATGATAAACACATGCACAGCTGAACTACCGACAGTCAGCTAGAAGAGGCAAACTACATGGCGGCGGATTAACTACGCGCGACGATCAATGCCAAACAAGAAGCGCCTGGCATCGCTGTGGTCACTTAGTGCTCCACAACTCTCATGGAGTAAATCTGTTTGAAAGTGGGGAATGCTCTGAGATTAAGCAATGCATTCCAGTTTTTGATCAAGAGCCAGAAGCCATAGGTGAATAGGAAACAGACATCAGTAATTACAGTTTGTACCTGAGCTATTTCAAAACCCTTTGCTTCAATGAGCAAGTATTAACTGGACAGACACTCCTTCACAAATTAGAGGTTGCAAAGGCTTATTACACACCATATTTATCTTTGAAACTTGTCCAACAGAATTAAACTGGAGAAAAAAAAAAATATATAAAATAATGATACAGATTATGGTTGCAGGCAAAAAGCTATTAAAACTCTAACAACTATATATATATATATATATGTTTTTATCTGTCAAACTGTCCCTGCAGCCACTCTTTGGTTTAGGAGCTCAGGAATGTGGTATTAAGAAATACCAGTAATTGTATTAGTATGCTGTTGTCAAGCTTCAGACTGGGTGCATTTTATCATAGAGCCTGATAAACAATTTATTTCTTGATTGTGTAGGCCTTAAAATGCAGCACAAGTAATAGAACAGGAGTTTGGACTATCTCCAGCTGGGAGTAGAAATGGAAAAGTACAGCATCCAGGCAAGCAAGAAGCATACAACGAGGAGTGCCTACACTCTTTGGTGAAACAGTCAACAGAGCCATCAACTTGACAACAACCAGGTCTATTGTAAGACCAAAAGCAATCCAACCACCTCACTGTGTTACAGTACCTGGGTAATAAACAGTCTTGAGGCATCAGAGGCAACCTGGCACGTAACCCAGTTCGCTTTGACCAGGCTCAAGAAACAACCTTCGCTCAAAGGAAGACGGACAACCGGAAGAGGGCATTCTCCAAGCTAGTTTTTCTGTTTGCTCTGGAAAATGGTACTGGAGAAGCTATGGGACTCTTCCTCAACTGATTTCACACTACTAACAGTATCCAAAAGCACCATGACTACAGTTGGAAGAAACACAAAATCGTGGTGGAGGAAAAAAAAGGAGGGGGAGGGGGAGGGGAAATTAGAGCGAGCAGCTACATCGTTCAAGGCTTCTGAGGGGTAGGAAGGAACTTAAGCAAGGCTGCCTTTTAACTGTTGCCCAGCTCAAGATACCATCAAATGAGCTCCTAATAAATACTTGGCTTCACAACAGACTTGTACCAAAATTAACAATTTAAGTACCTTCCTTTAGATGCACCATTTCGGTCAGACAAGGAGACACAGCAAACTGTTCATTTGCTGAAAGAATGATTGTTACCCCCCAAGTTTAGTTCAGTGCATGAGATTATATGCTTCAGCTGAATAAAGCTGTTTCAGTAACTGAAACAAGCATTAGGATTGTTTTAACATTTAAAAAAAAAAAGTAACCAGGGAAAAGTTAATTCTCAGAACACAGCTTCACTTGTTTGGCTAAACCACAAAAAGTGTATCAGGAATGCAAGACATCTTAGAATCAGATCAGCAATTTAGGAGGATGTTTAATAAAGGTAGAGTGATGCATTCATTTATTATGCATCATGTAGCTCTATGAGGCTACACTAGGAATTTGTACTTTCCCCTATTAATCAAGGGTTGTTTTGTTTTTAATTCTGGGAATTAACTAATATTCTAAGAGATCACCTTAAGCAGATTGAACAAGGTTCAACAAGACTAAGAGCAAGGTCTTGCACCTAAACTGGGGCAGTCCTAGGCACTGATATAGACTGGGCAGTGACTGGCTTGGGAACAGCCCTGACAAAAGCCCTACGAGGAGAGGCTGAGGGAGCTGGGATTGTTTAGCCTGGAGAAGAGGAGGCTCAGGGGAGACCTCATTGCTGTCTACAACTACCTGAAGGGAGGTTGTAACCAGGTGGGGGTTGGCCTCTTCTCTCAAGCAACCAGCACCAGAACAAGAGGACACAGTCTCAAGCTGTGCCAGGGGAAGTTTAGGCTGGAGGTGAGGAGGAAGTTCTTCACTGAGAGAGTCGTTCGCCATTGGAATGTGCTGCCCAGGGAGGTGGTGGAGTCACCATCCTTGGAGGTGCTCAAGAGGGGATTGGATGTGGCACTTGGTGCCATGGTTTAGTCATGGGGTCTGTGGTGACAGGATGAACTTGATGATCTTTGAGGTCTCTTCCAACCTTGGTGATACTGTGATCTTTGGAGGTCCCTTCCAGCCTGGACCATTCTGTGAAACATCTTTGTTTATGCAAGTAACCTTGTAGGTTACCTTTATAATCACTTTACTAAGAGATATCACCTGCTTCCTTCCACACCAAAGTTCCTGAAGTTAATGTCATTTGTAAGCCCTGGTTGGAGATTTATGATGTTACACTGCAGAAACCTGCTTAGCCCCTGATTTACAATCCTGGCAATTGTATTTGACTCTGTCATCATAACTAATTGCAGCTAACTGCAGATTACCATACTGCAAACTCTCATCTTTGTGAAAGAAATATGACGTTCTGCTAAAAAACACAAAAGAAAAAGAAAAGAACCAAATAGCCTGAGGGCTAATGAACAAAAATGCACTATTCCACACTGGACTGGGAACCTAAACTCTTCAAATTGGTGCCATAAAACTTCAAATTGCTATTTGTTGGCAAGTTGTTTTAGCCTCAAGTATTTACACAGTAAATCACCATTACACTAATACCATACCTTTGCCCTGAAACATATTAATCTTGGTTAACAATAACTGACATTTACATTACCAATTCAATTCAGGCATTGTGGTAGCTAAACATATTTGCAAGAGCTTCGGGGAGGAAAGTTATTAGTTCTGAATGCGTCTTTTTCACCGAGAACAATTGTGAAGGAAGAGTATCACCGGTTCTTGTTAAAACCTTATAAACATTCAAATCCTAATTTATCTGCAAAAATCTGACTTGGGGTAAAATCTGCATTTGTTTCTAGCATGCAGCTAACTGCACAACATAGTATTTCAGATGGTTTTCAAGATGTGTTTTCCTACCTGCTCAAAGAAAGAGAGACATTTAAAACTTGAGGTCCTGGGAAGGAAATGAAAATGGGAACTTGAAATATTCTGAAGAACATGGCACCAGGACACGACAAATAGTACCAGATCCTCCTAAAAGAGGGAGCATGGATGTCATCAGCCAACTTTTTTTCCTATTTACTAAGCCCATAAATGCATAAATAATGTTTTTAAACAGGGAGGGTAGTTTTGGTTTTCTTTATTTAATGCCAGCAAAATTCCAACCAACCATACAAGTATTTTACTTACTGCATGAAGTCTGTTTAATCTCAGAGGAAAACTTATCCCTTTCCATACACCCATGCAGTATAACCGAGTGCAGCACAGAACACACTTGGTCCAAGTATTTTAGTCCAACTTTAGAGGGTTCTCTTCCAGACTCCAAATACATTCTGCTATGTATTAGCTTAGATTTTCAGGTTTGGGAGAAAAACATGTTTAACATAGCACTGGTGTTCAGGTAGTATTTTTCACTACATTATAGCAGAGCCAGAACCAGACACTGCAGTCTAATGGCATTAAGAAACGAGGAGTTTGATGTGTTGGGTTTTGTGTAGGGGTTTTTGTGTTCAGATTTAAGAGAGATTCTTCCAGTGAAAACAACTATTTGCCTCCTGAGGAAAACAGGATGGACTACATGTATCCCATGTTGCTTTTTGTTTCCCATCTTTTCTTGGCTTCGAACCTGAAATACAGCACAAAAACCACATTAGAAATTATGAGTGTTGTGCGTTTTGGGTATTCAACCATACCATTCTTAACAGCAAAAAACCAAAACAACTTATTTTTAATACTGTAATAGAAGACATGAAGGCAAACCTTTCCACATAACCAATACAGTCATTCTGGTAAAGCTGCTGTATTTAAGCCTGATACACCGTTAAGAAACCCCACAGAAAAACCCCAAACCCAACAAGGTTCAACTAAACAAATAAGATTAGTACAAGCCTATTTCAACTAAGAAAACATTTAGCTGAGATTGTATTGTATACACTAAGTGGCAAGGAAACCACAAACGTTTAATTCTGTACTCAAATGACTTACCCCCAAGCAAGCTTCTTTTTCTTTCGAGCTTCTTGGGCAGCCTCCGCTTCTTGCTTGGCTTTCACAAAGTTGCGGCAAGCAGCAGCTTTAGCAATTTTCACACCGAGCTAAGACATAAAAAGCAACAAAGGGAAACTGAATAGATGCAAATGGCTCACAGGAAATGCAAGCCTCACAAATGACTTGGTCTGATACTGTTTTTCAAGAGTCTCCAGATCCTAAAATACCTTTTAAATATTAGGTGGATGCTGTGCTGTTCGATTGGAAGCATGAGAATATCTTAAGAGAACTACAAAAGGAGTGGGATGCAGGGGCAAGCAATCCTGTTCACCAGATCCTTTGTTTCCAAGAAAAGCAAGAGGGGAATATTTAAAAAACAGGCTAAATATATAGACATGCATTCACACAAGCAGCCTCCCTCAGTAAGACCAGGCTGTGCCCTGAGCTGTGCTAATACAATAGTATCAGGTCTGACCAATATGGAAAACCACCCAAAAAGAGAGTTTCATACAGGAAGAACGGCTCCTACCACGCATTTTCCAGTAGTACCAGTAGTCATGTCTTAGTCTGTCCAGAAAGTAAATGAAGCAGTGTCCTTAGAGTCCATCTGACATTTAGTCTTCACATTTCCAGCCTGTAGATTATTAGCATGATAATATGCATGCTTTCCAAATAAGGTTGTTAATAGGCTGTAGGTGATTACCACTTTGCTTTCATAAACTTACACTGTGAGAATTAAGTTCACTTTAGTGAATGTCAAGGAAGGAAATAAATAATAAAGCATAAAAAGGTGGAAGAAGGTGCTGTGAACTATGAGCAGATTATCTTCCATGATCTGCACTGTCCACTGTAGTTACAATTCGTGATTGCTGTCATGACTTGACGCTATCTGGAACTAAATTGTGAATTACAGAAGAATTTGGTCTCGAGAGTTACCGCTTTTCTCTAGGACAAAGAAAGCAACACATTTCACTGACACTGCTACAAACTGATGTGGACAAGCAGGTTTTCCTCCTGTGCACTCCAAAACCTACTGACATTAGCCAACATGTTTCTAAACTTCCCCAAACGTCATGGGCATATCAAACAAGAGAGGCATGAGTGACTGAAGTGAAAGAACACTCCAGCGGTCTGGTTAAATTCTGTCATTAATGGTAATACGCTTCAATGTTCTGCTGCAACTACACAGGCAATTCTTATTTACAGAGGAGGCATTTCACCCATAGAATCATAGAATTGTTAGGGCTGGAAGGAACCTCAAGGACCATATAGTTCAACCCCCCTTGCCATGGGCAGGGACACCTCATACTAGATGAGGCTGCTCAGAGACACATCCAGCCTGGCCTTAAAAACCACCAGGGATGAGGTTTCCACCACCTCCCTGGGCAACCTGTGCCAGTGTCTCAGCACCCTCATGGGGAAGAACTTCTTCCTAACATCCAATATGAATCTATCCATTTCTGTTTTCTATCCAGACAAGGTAAGAGAACTCAAGAACGCACCTTCAGGTGCAGATGCACCAACACATATTCAACAGCTCTTGCATCAAACACCTACCCCGTAGGTAGGTTGATACTCTGATCATGTTGTCATAAGTAAAACAAGTCAGCACCACTACAAGCTACTCGACCTCACAGTCCTTTCCGAGCTCAACAAGCAAGCAGCCCTTCTGCACAAGGCTTTGAGAGTCTACATGCAGGCAGACAGTAGGCACACCAGTTTGTGCTTTGTTTGAGGCTCTGAACACTGGTGACACAGTCAAGAGATAGATCATTTTTAAAAGGAAAACATGCAAAGCAATACTAAACAAGTTCACCATCTACTGTTTGCATGTTTTAAGGTCATAAACATGTGCCTATGGAATCATCTTGATACTCAAAGTAACTGATGTGAGAAGACATTTCAATACCTTCACAGCATTAGCTAAATCATTTCCCCCGAACACTAACATTTCATATAATCAGTAATTCAGTGCCAACTTCTGAACTGCCAAATCTCAAATAAAAAACCAGAGCTTAACATTCTCTTGTTTGCACTGTCACTTAATATATAAAGGCAGCTATTAAGTTTAATATACTTGCAGTACGAAAACACATACGAAAATACCTAAAATATTAAACTACCTGTGAACTTAACAGGACTAAATTATTAGCTTAAAAAAAATACAGCAATCTGATAGCTGAAGCCACTCAATCAGCAGAACCATGCCACTCTTGAACTGTGTTTTGCCTTCTAACATACTTGAAAATTAACTCTTACTACATGATCAATAACAGTATGTCTTTAATATATATTGCAGTGGTCTATTGAACACATACAAATACACACAAGTGAGATCTAGACAAGTGCTGCAGGAAAACCTAGTGAACTCTGTTTCTTGGAAGGCAGATTGACTTCTTCCCTCTTTGAAAAAAATATGGAAAACCAAGCAACCACCAAAAAAGGGATAACAATATCCTCCGTAGTGAATGCGAAAGTAAAAGGAGAAATATTTTGCAGCAATAATGTTGTAATTTCCAGGCTACAGAGAGTCAAGTTTTCAAGACGTGAAAACAAATGTGCTGCATATAAACAAACAGCCAGATTTAATGTCTTCTGCTGCTACCCACACCCAGACATAAATCTTCACTCCCTCTGTGTCCCCAAAGGAAATTGATAAAAGCCTGGTCAATGGGTTTTACAGTCAGAAAACCCCCAACGTATCAGGTCATCAGATAACTCACAAAAATACAATCTTAAAAGAGGTAAGAAAGCATGAATAAAAAAATATATACAACAATTTCTTGTGTAGTCAAAGTATCAGCATTTTCCATATAGAACATCCAATATTTTGCTGCATTTTAATTAAGGTGTCTAAACATTATCACAAAGAACTGCAAATTGGTCAGAGCACGCAGTAAGGAAAATTAAGCTCTAAAGGCTTTTTATCACCATATTTCAGGAACCAAGGGTGTAAAATGTTCTAATTTGGGATATATTAAAAGCCATAAAAGGTCTTTCAAAAAGATTAATGGTACTTTGCTTGGATTTAAGATAAGGGCTTTAGCTGGTTGGAAAAGCAGGGCCCTGGCTAGACCCTTGAGGCATTCATCTTTACAGCCACTTGGAAGATTTGTAAAAGCGTCTGCATAACCTCAAGCAAACGCACTGCGACATTTAGGGTGGGTGTTTTTTTTTCCCCCCCCCCCCCCCTTTAAAATTCCTTTCAATTTTACAGGTTTAAAAGTGTGTAAATCATATTGGGCAGTAAAGCTGATCTAACGGTTCATCCTCCTACCACAATATATGTTTTTCAAGACAAACTCGAAATCAAAACCCGCCCCAAACCAACCAAAAAAATAAATAAATAATAAAGCCAGCTTCATTTCTGCAGGGCAAAGACCTTCCCATTTTGAAGTTGGCCAATAATCGTGGCAAATATCTTGCTCTAGACGTTTAATGCAGCAGAGATGGAAAGTCCTTACCTGGTCTTTTTTTTTTTTTCCCCCCTTCCCCATGCATTTTCTACTCCAGTGAAATTGTTGCCTGGCCACAGATTTCTTGAGCCTCCCTGGGTTGGTTGTTTTTTTTTTTTTTTTTTTTTTTGAACAGTTTCGAGGCATTTCTTTAAAAACACCAATTATCATACTTTAAGTTTTTATGGAATAACAGGTCTCCATGAAAAAAAAAAAATATATTTATGCCACTGCCTTTTGTTCTTTAATTAAAGGAAAACAGATGTTTTCTGAAGTAAAGCGGAACCATTACTGGAGTACTTAAAGTGTTAAGGTCTTTAATTTTTATATCAGTTTGGTCTACAATTCCTGATTGTCTTTACTCAAGCTCAACATTAATGTCAAGCAAGTTACCTAGGAGACGAAAGAGATCAAAGAGACAAAAAACCCTCAAATGTCTGATTAATCAAGCCTGCAAACAGCTTATTTCTTTTAGCCTGCATGCAAGTATGAAAATGAGATTCTGGGAGCCGTACATTGTGCAGATTTGTTCATTCTTATCAGAACAAAGCCAGCGGCAGCTTATTTCATGGATCATTGGCACTGTCATCAGTGCTACACAGAACGGGTGACAGCTCCTCATTTTGAGGCTTGAACAAAATTAGCAAAAAGTCGGCACAAATTAGCCTCTCATCTTTTTAGTAATATGACATTATTCATTTACTTTTTATCCAATTTTTAATTTTTTCCTTGTCAGCTATCCCTTTCTAGTGTTTCTCGCACTGCATCATAAAACACTTTTTTTTTTTCCCCCCAGCGAGCAAAGAAACGGCTGAAGTTGAAAATAGCATGCAAAGTTCAGGCAGAAGAGTAAACATTTTTTATGAAGTTGCAGCAGAATCTACTGTAACTTCCAGAAAACTTCCTTGGGGGGAAAAAAATAAAATAAATAATCAATCAAACCTTTCAACGTCAAATATCACAAGGCAAAGACTTTTCATTAAGATAGGGCCGCGCCACGTAAATGCTGAATGATACAAGCGATGAGACAACTGGTTCAAGAGCTCCTCCAGAAATATTTAGGTATGATGTACATAAATGCTAAGCCTTACAGAAGCCCTAACAAAACATCTATATTCAAACAGATCCCAAAACACCCTGTGATCATAGCAGAGAAGCCAAACAGCCTTTTAACACAGTGCTACAGTTTCTCATCAAATATGAATCTAGTTATTTCAGGCTTGCCTTCAGCAATGATTTGCTCCTTTTATGTTATGGAATGTTACCCATTGCTGATGTATATAAAAATATATAAAGCAAACAAGAATGCTGAGTGGGTTTTTGCAGTGAAAATCGTCCCCCTTCAATGGTGGGCTCAACTTGCACCGTCAAATACTTTGTAACACCTTTGTTGTATTTTTATGCCCCGCGTTACAACAGCGAGTTCTACTTGGATGGCACGGGAAGGGAGCAAGGACAGGAAACTGCTCCAATTTTAAGCTCTCTGCCAGATTTAAACATTTACATGCAAGTAACTTCTTCCATTCATGAGAAAACACAGCATTAAAAAATTAACCATGAGCTGTTAGATGCTTTACACAGCCCCCTTGTAAGAAAGGCAGTTTTAAAAAAAGAACTGTAGTACTGTTTTCAGCAATTTCTTTATCTCTGTTCTTCTAAGTAAGAAAGCTTATTAACAAGCTTTGAACTTAAAATCACATTTACAATAATGTGCCATCAACAGTTTTATAAGCTAATTAGAAAAAAAGATTAATTAATGACTGGCTGCTAATAAAATGGCAATCATGAAGAAAGAAACCAAGGGTGCTAAGCTTCAACTACCACCAATTAAGAGCTAATTACAAACAAATTATATATGTGTTTTGCTGTGGGCTTTAATTTACTAAAATGGTTTTAATTAAAAGAGAAAACATGCTGATTAATTGAACTGCAGAAAAAATCTACAGTATAAACTGTGCTTTGTCTGTCTCTTTAATTAGACTTGTAACATCTGAAATCTTTTTTTAAGGTTTGTTAAGGAAAAGATACACATAATTAAGAGAGCATAAGAATGTAATTCTAGGTGATAACCCTGCCATGTTCCAAAGGTTAAAAGAAAACAACCTCAATGAAGAGAGAGATTTGGAAGCACCTCTGCTAAGTGTTGGAAAATCCTTCAGAGATGATAAAAAAGAAACTTCTTTTTTTCCCCTCCAGGTCCTTCAACAGGCAAAGCTTCCAAGTTAATTGGTGCTTGGTTACACTCTGGATGAAACTGCATCAATCTCTTCAGGTACCTGAAGGCACTACGATGAATTGTGAATGCTGCACAGAATCATGAAATTCTTTTACCAACAGAAGAGCATCCGGCACTTTAACCTGTCCATCTGAAACAGTAAGGTGTGACCTCACGATCAACCACATCCTAGCCACATTGCCAAATGGAAATCAGCTTCCAGAAAGGTTCTCAATGACTGTGGTATACAACCTTGCTGATACACCTCCCACTCCACGGTACATGGCTAAGGGTTACTTACAGAGAACCGATATTAATCTGATCATGAGAAAATGGTCAAAACTCACGCAGCAAACATTGAGGACAACAGCAGGACTGATCTTGCTGTAACATGAAAATGATAGTCCAGTAAATAGCAAATTGGTTTTGTCTGTTACCATACAGATCCTTCATTTAAGCTTGATTACAACACCACAGTTTTCCTGTAAATGGCAGCTTCTTAAAAATCTTTCACCAAAATGCCAGAAGCCACTAAGCTAAGCACTTAGGAACAATGCTGTCAAGAAGCCTGAGCTATTTAGAGACTTGACAACTACTCCAGTAATTTAGCACACTAAATCACCAAATCTTTCAGAAGTTCCTTTTGACAGGTAAGTCTAATATGGTCAAGATCATTTTATAGTGTTCAGGTTACAGTCCTCAGGCTAACGTTCTCTTAGACAATGTGGCACCTACCGACCAGGCAGTTAAGGAAACCACAAGCAAATGCAAAGTTTGGGGTTCAGCCAGATTAGCTCTCCTAATGCTAAAGCCATAAGCAATCTGCATTCTGCTTCTTGAAGTCACTGCACAACAATATGAGCACAAAAGCACTATGAAAATAGTCTCTCTTTTTTTTTTTTTTTTTTAGGGGAAAAATAACTTGGAAAATACTTTCAGGTTTATACACTTAGAGGGATGGAGGGGAAGGGGAAATCTTAAAATTGTTTAATTAGGACAATAACTTCCACAAGTATCACTCCAAATTGAAACTGATTTACAAGGAAATGAAATTACCACATAATACCTCCAACTATGCACACTGTTCTAATTGTCAGCATTAATTCTGCAGAAAATAGCTCTGCAGATCCCCACAAACACAATACAAGCAAACAATGTACGGTTCAAGATATTATTCCAGGGCTTTTCAAAAGCTGACACAATTCCAAGTGTCTTTTCCAAGCTACACCTGCTACCATTAAATCTCAATTACCCTACCCAAAGCATCGCCAAGACGACCATTTTATCTCAGCCCAGCTAAGTGTCCACATACACCTCATTCTCCTAATTTCATTCTAAAAGGTTCAGATTTTGGGGGTTAACTCCTACATTAACACTTCTGTTGGAATCTCTCAAGTTAAACAAGTCACCATTAAATGCAGGGGTTGACCAACAGCTTTAGGCATTCTACGTGCAAAATGTAGAACTTTGAAACCTGAAGGACTCTGCCAATGCTGGAAGCACTGGAATATTTATGACAAAGCAACCCGATTACAGTAAGAAACCTTAACTGTGCATATTATAGCATGCACACTGCAGTGAATTGCTAGTTATTTAATACCAATAGCACTATGTTGTAGGTATTAAAGAAATAATTTAGTTTAACAGTGTGTTTAAAACCCACAGAGAATTAAAACTAAGCAATATAACCCACCTGCATTATGTTGATGCTCACCACAGATCTATCAATGGAGTATTGACCTTACATACTGTAACTGCACCAAAGCACTGAGATGCTCCAGTGAGACTGGGTTCTAGAAGCAGCCTACCTAAAGCAGCACAGATACTGATGGCCTAAATTTTCTGTACAATAAAATGCAGACATGTCTGTACTCCTTCAGGAATCATTTCACTAATAAAATAGAATTCTGGGATTACTAGAACTCTTAGAGGACAACACCACCCCACAAGAGAACACGTAGGAAAGGCTAAGAATGCTACAGCTGGAGATCTGCTACCATGATGACTAACTCCCAAACTGCTATCACTTCTCTAGTCCACAATCTAGGCTGACAACAGGAGACAAGGGATAATACTCCCTAGTAAAGGTTGGCAGAGATGAGACTGAATATCATCATCACAGAAATACAGCTTCCAATGAAAAGGATAATGCATCTCTAGCTAGTCTCAACAGCTACCCATGAATCCATGCATGCAGAGCCTCATGCACAAGGAATCCAAGTTCTAAAGTCTCAACACCTCAAATGCTACCACCTTAGGAAGTTTTGGGTTTGAAATCAAATTAGCATTTGAGCATATCTGTCAAAACAGAAGGAAGCAACCAGTAATACACTGCCCAAAGTCTCATTTACAGAAGTACAGCAGTACGTTCCCGGAAGAACCCGCAACAAGTCTCACAGAGAAACCAAAGACCCAAACCCTTGCAGCAGCATCAGTTAGGCTTTTAGGATGTAAATGCCAGTGATGCACTCACAGCTGCTAGATTATGCATATTGCCTAAATCACCCCTGATTTTTTTTTAAAAGGAATCTGATTTTTAAAAACCTTTTCTTACCGTGTCATGATGATACCATATTGTCAGGAACATTTTGGCATTCCTTTGCCTTTTCTGACATGCTTTTACTGCTGTTCTCATCATCTGTTTATTTTTGGCTTCATTTTTCTAAATACTGAAGCTGCCCTATCAGTTTCACAGGCTTATAAATGTTATACATCAAAAATTAGTTTCACTTATTAAGGCAGGAAACAGCTTTAAGAACTCTGGGATCTGTGCCTCAAAGCAAAAGCTTTATCAGCAGGTTCCAGTCACCGCTTCTCACGAAAGAAAATGGTGCCGATTAAAACCCCATACACCTGATTTCAAAAGGAACACCTACCCACTGAACATTCTTCACAGGGCTGCAAGGGGGCTGAACCCCAAACAGAAGGCAGCTGCGTCTCATACGCTCCCTGCCCCCAACCTTGCCAACACGGCTCAAGAAAAACGAAAGCTATACATAGAAAGATGAAGTTGAGAGATAAAAGAGCAATAATTCATCCATTTATTTCTCCAGACTTCTGAAAGTGGTGCGCTTCAGTACAGTCACAGCACACGACTGCCTCACAGGGCTGTGGTGGATTTGGAAGTTAAAGGGAAACAAACAGTCACGTATTTTAACGCGCTTCTAAGCAGCATTATGTAAAACGAGTTTTAAAAGGCACATTCCTTCTCTTTGCGGTTTAAAGCAGTGAATCAATACCATACAGTCCACGAGAAGTATTTTATACTTGCACTCACGTACAAACCAATGGTTTTTTTAATCAATCCCTTCCACGATCAAATCCTTTTCTAAAAGTCAGTTAGAAATACAACCTCAGGACAAAAAGTATTTTCAAACACCCACTCGAAGAAAACACAGCTTCTCAGGAGGAAAAAGGAATCTTGCAGTGGGAAACGGAGCACATCTTTACAACATTCTATCACATGGATTCTGCCTCGACAGAGCTCCTCGTGAGATCAAGTCAGAGTCAGTTGAGTTTTCCTTTTTTCCACATGCTATTTATTCAGATAAAGCCACTTAACCAAAACCAAATGGAGGCTGTGAATACTAATAATGTTTCAAGCATTTTGTTTTCAGAATTACAACATGCTAATATTTGAAAGTCAACAATTTGGAGCTAATGTTCCACAAATAATAACACGTTGCCGTAGCACCTGGGATATGCTGGCTGTTGTACAATCCCAGGGCTACCAAAATCAGATAACAGTTTATCATAAATATTACAAAACCTTCAAACTTCTTACATTAATTTGTTTTTATAGTCAAACAATCTGCACTCAAACCTCTCTATGTTTTATTGATTATGATACTCTAACCACTTTAGAGTGGATGGGATAATGACATTTGTGAAGGAGAACAGCGAGTGTTTTTTCACGTTGTACACAAGAGAGGTAACGTAACGGTATCACAGTCAGACTTAAAGGGAACATCAGGACACATTCCTACCACTGTCAATAAACTGCTCTCTCTGCAGATTGAAGGTTTTGTGATCACTGGTGAAAAGGCAGATAATAGGCATTAGAAACTGCCCTGAGTGACTCAAGGCAGGAGATTAATGATTGTGTAAGAACACACACTGAGGAACAGTTAGTTTTACCTAACCTCATTTACAGAACCTTACGACCTTTACTTCCCATTTCACAAGCCACCTGTTTTTAAAGCCATCACAATACTGTAATAGATTGCATTAAACAGATGTAAATCTGCCATTTCACATTAAAGCTTTGCCTGAAACCCTGTCCTTAAACATTTTAAATATTTGGATGAAAATGAGAAGTATTCTGAATTTTTCCTTCATGCTTTTTTAATACCTTTGAACTCTGCCAGTACATAAAGTGGACTGAAAATTTCCCATTAACACTGAAGATAGAATATGCAAGAGAAGAATGAAAGACCAAACAAATTAATAATTTGTAACATTAATCTAGAATATTTATCATTTGAATTCTATAAAACAGATTGCTTTAAAACAATAGCTTCTCCACTCACCTCAAGTAGTACTTCATTGTTTTTAATTACCTGGCTTCAAAACTATTCCAACTAGCTTTTTATTCTATATTTCTTCCTTTGCATTTCCTCCCCAAGCATAAATGGTACTGGGCATAACAGCCTTCATGGATTTCAATTACATACTTCAGCTGCTACCACCTACCACAGGTGCACCAATTCAACTACTACTTATACGAACCTGCCATTACCCAGAGGTTATCTCCACTTTCAGTACTTGCTCAGCACCACATACCAAACTAAACGGTCCCCTTTTTGTACCTAAGAGCAGCATAGCCTTCATAAAATTACTCAAGATACATTGACTAACAAGACAATGGCTTGAAAAAATGGGAGTTACACTCAGATGGATTATTTTTTTCCCCCAAAAATACACATTTCTATACTGAAATTAAGGAGGAGGAAAAGAAAAACCCATTCATTCTACAAACATAATTCTAAGCAATGTTTGACACCCATCTGCTCCCACTCTTCTTCAGAATTCTGCCAGCTATCAACTCCTGATGTACAGTTTGAGTGTACCTGTCCTTACATAGGGATGTCTTGCTTTAAGCTTACAATACAATACACCAGGTTGGAAGAGACCTTCAAGATCATCGCGTCCAACCTATCAACCGATCCAACCCAATCTCTACCTTTCTTCAGGCCTCCCAAGCCTGCTGGGGTGGGAATGCAAAGAAAACTGAAGCACAGGGAACTGACAGGAAGGGAACATCCTGTTTTCTTGGCTTCTGACATGCAGAAAAATCACAAGCTCCATACACATGGCTAGTTACCGACTCTTCCAACTCATGGAGCCAGCAAGAAGGCTTTAAACAAGGTTATTTGGAGTTGTGTATAGTTGTACTTTCAATTCTTACACATAGCTACAGCTGTCCAAGCATTAGTAGATCAGAAGCAGAAAAATCCATCAATCACTGTCAGAGATCTGATCAGGAGACAGGAAAGATGCCCCAAACGATCTTTAATGCTATTTTAGTTAGATTTTTTGGGTAAAGATGTACAAAACCAAGTGTTTCCTCAGAGCTTTTCTTAGCAGCCCACTTACCTCACGAATGGCTAATCTATCACTCAGCTCCTCAGCCTTATCAATGTCACCTTCAGCCACAGACTTCTCTATGCTAAGTTCAAGGCCAGACTAGAAAAAGAAAAGCATGTATGATTTAGGACAAGTGAAGAAAGCAAACATTTAAAAGTCAGCAGCTCCTTCCTAAAAACACCTCTTCCCTAAAATTCCTCATTTCAAGACACTGCATAAACCTGTAATTTCTCTGTAACACAAATCACTTTGTCTATGTATTGTAATGGACAGTATAATTATGAATTCACTGAAAGGCTGCCTGAGCACAAATCATTGCATTAGTTCCACCTTATGTGCAGGATAATACTGTAGGTTAAAAAAATTACACGGACTAGTTTATGCCTGTCACAATAAAATTTCATCTGAAGATCTGGCTTATCTCTTCCATCCCTGGAGCTTTCTAAACCAAATGTGCAATATATGTGTCAGGTAACATGAAGAATGGCAATTACCACTGTATCGTTACAGTTCTAAGATGTTATCGTCACCCAAAACCTGAGTTCTGGCACGGTGCCACTCCACTGGGCTAATAAATTGAAAATTCTAGCAATCCTATGGAAAACAATGAAAAAAAGCTTCAGAACTTAACCTCTGGGAATGAGAAAATAACCTTCATGATCAACACTATGAAAAGTTCTGTAATGGCAATGTTCAGGAGCAACGTAACAACAAAAAGTGAAGTATTTACTGGACGTTAACAGCTGGGATACTTCTGAAGCAATACAGAAGTATTGCAGAAGTATGGCACAGAATTAGGCAGTGACTCCAGAATTTCACCAAAAAACCCCAAACAATCACTCTTATGACAAAAGTCAACTTACAGCCTCACTGGTTTTAAATATTACTGCCAGTTTTGCACCACTTACTTTCAAAGATAAAAAGCAACAACCAAAAAAAAAAAAAAGGCAAACAGAATTCTTGAGAAAGTCATCCACAAATACTGCACTTGAATTGTTCAGGTGGAAGTTGGGGAAAAAGAAAGAAAGGAGCTCACAATTGGCAGCTGCAGCGATAGCCAGTTGCGATGGACGTCCTTTCTGACAATAATGAGATTTAAGTTCCACAACCAATACAATCCCTGAACTTACACGGACAGCATCTGCATTTTACACTTTGGGCCTCAATCCTGATCTATCCTGAGCAGTTTAATGACAACCAAGCACCCAGCAAAAGGGAAAAAACCTCAGAAGCAAACAATGTCTCATGACTTGCATGAAGAAACTTAGTTCAGGCAAATGAAAAATAGAAAATTTATCACAAAGGAGGCTGACTGAAGAGCTGATGTCACAGAACTTATATAGGCCTTTTACTAGACAAAGAACAGAACAAACAGTGCTGCAAGAAACTCATAATGAGTTTAACTTGTCCATAATGTTGTAGCAGTTACTTCAAATATGATTAGTTACACAATAACGTGTGTTATAAATCCAGTAAAACTCTATGGTTAAGTTTGACCCTCTAATTCCTACTGCACTGGTTTCAACTGAAGCATTTATTTGAGATTTTAAAGTTAAAACACAACTAAAATAAAAACCACAGAAAACAAAAAGGGAAAAAACAAAGTCAAACAATGCCTATGAAGTCTTGTGTCTTCTGTAACTATACAGATAGAAAACAAGGACAGATACTGGCTCAAAGGAAGCACAGCACAGCCTTTCAATTCAACTGTGACTCGTGTGATATCTAAATGGAATTCAGTCAAAATGTGCAGAAAACTGCCCTCGCTCAGAGTGACTCCATCATTTAGGCACTTTCAAGTGGTCTCAGTTTTACTCCTATCTTAGTCCAGGCTGAATTCCTTTATTGCCAGACACAAGCTGACATTGCTTTTGCATCAACAGTCACCTTTTGTGGAGCCTTGCTAGCCGCAGGGGATTCAAATCTATCATTGATTCCAAAGTATTGTGTAAGTTCTTTCCATTTGTCTTCATTTGCCAACTGTTGACTACTAAAAACAACAGCAAAACCAAGTCATTAGTATAACTAGATCCCTTTCTGCAACTTGTAATATTCTTTCCAAACAGAAAGAAATTCTTCCATTTGGCAGACATGCTCTTTTCACCCATTCACAGTTTTTAATGGAAGTGAAATTAGTTATTCCTTCTACCCTGCAAGTGTAATGCCACAGACTTGAAAGCAAGCTTGCAGACAATTAGAGATACACTTAGGCATAACACTAGGTCCATTTTAAGTTGCATTAATTAATACATTTGTGTGTTTTTATTATTATCAATAAATTCCATTAAGCAATCCCTAGAATCAAATTCAGCCTGCCTGACAGACACTGAACAGCTTCAACAGCTATTTCACATGATGTTCCAAGGCAGGCCTTGGCTATGCACCTGGTTGAGCTTCTCACAGGTTCTATCCAATACTAAAACAGACCTCTGATAATCACATTGACCTGGTTATACCTCTTAGTCACTTCATCATTCTTGTTCTGTTTTTCTAGGAGAAAAAAGAAAATAAAATCCCATATTACACAGTAATACTCTACAGCTTCCAATGAAGTTAACAGAACTCTAATTGGTCCCATTTCCTTAGAAAGACTGACACACTGGCATTTTTTACATGTGCATTTAAACCACTCAGCTCTAAGACTTTCCATACAAAGAGCTTCCTACAATCCCTGTGAAGAAGTTTTAACCAGAATATACAAAAGCATGTTTCACAGAACAACTGAAAAACACTTAGCCACTATAAATTGCCATTAGCTGGGTAAGTTCTACCTCCTTTAAGAAAGTAGAAATGTTGGATTTGAACTTTAAGTAGCAATTTATAACCTAGTCCAACAAGCAATGTATAGGACTGGAAAAATAAAACCCTAGGTAGCAGCTGGAATAGATCTACTCAGCCACTCAATCCTTGATTAAGTATATATATATATATATATATATAGAGAGAGAGAGAGAGAGAGAGATAAGAGAGAGAGAAAAAACAACCAAAGGCCAAACAAAAAGCCCACCAACAAGCAACTCCACCTTCCAACATGTTTGATATTAATTCCATTTGGAGCAAAATCAATCCTGTAGTTACACAACCCACCTTTCCTGCGGCGCTTTCTCTTCCGGCTTCTGTTTCCCTGATTTGCTTGGGCCTTCATTTCACGGTGTTTCTTCTGAAGCTCCACAAATTTCTACAAGATGAAGAAAAGGCAAATCAGTATTTTTAAAATTCTTTCCCATTTAAAAGATGATTACACCATGAGCTGAGAAATGTTGTTCCCCATACCTTATTTATCCACAGCACTTTGCTATAGCTACTACGTTACAATTTGTGCATTAAGAACGTCCAACTCCAGTGCTATCAAAATAGAATTAGCTCTAATCTTTCATCACATCTCTGACTTTCTGCCTTCCCCAAATCCCAGAGCTACTCCAACCCAAGTGTTTTCTCATGGGAGATGATACTGAACACAGTTATGTTGGTTTTTGACTCCTGAGCTATTCCACTCATTGCTACCATCCAGCTGGTAGTTTACAATCCCAGTATCACTGACAGCACCGTCCTTGCACAGCAGGCTACATACAAGGATCAATGGATAGAGGACAGCAACTAGCTTTTGCCAATTCTTATTTGGACTCAAAAGCTTAAATCACACATTGCTGTATTATTTTTCCCCCCAGTCTTTCCATGCAACAGGAAAATCATGAGGTTATTAAGCAGCTATGAGTCTGAATACCTGCAGCCAACGTCTATAGAAAGCAGAAAGGCACAGAGGTCTGCTTCACAAAGAAATAACATCAGGCACTGCTGGTGATGTGCATCTGTAAATCCTTACTAATGCAGAAAGCAGTTACAAAGAAGCTCAGAGCCCACACACCACTGAAACCACAACTCTTTAAGCAACTTCATAGCTATCCAAACATCTCCCTGCTGCACTTTCAATCACCACTGCATGGGGTGGGGGGAGGGCTGTAAAAAACCAAAAGGTACATTCACTTCCTATTTAAATTCCTCTTCACCTGGCTTGAAATAATCTGAGGTCTCATTTTGACCATATTTTACTTCATCATGTATACTGAATATTCAACACCAAGTCAGTTAAGAAAATGGAGTTATGTTGCATTTACACTCTGGACATTTAGAGAATAGTAATGATACCCACATTCCATATGTTTAAAGGAACTCCAGAAGGGCAGGTTTGAGACTCATTTTCTCCATCCGCCACTGATATCACAATGGGCTCACTACTGGCACTACTTTCAGGTCCATTCCTTTGGAATTCAGAAAGCTGAACTGTTTCAGTATCCTCTTTTGCATCCTCCTTTGAAAAGGAACTATGCAGTTCATCTCCATCATCAGAACTTAAGTCAACATCACTTTCATTCAGTCCTGGAGGTAACAGTCCACTCCACATCTTCCAGTTTAAACAAGTCCAAGCTACCTAAAGTCACTGTAAAGACACCATAATTACATGCACTTACCCATTTCCAGATAAAAATACAAATAGCCAGCAGAAAAAAAAACCAAACAAACAACAATATGCATAATAAGAAACACTTAATTTCTCCTGACGAAAGTAACTACCACCAGATGTTTTAGACAAGATTATAAAGCTTCTAATACTTACTATTTTGACAGAAATAAGCGGATTTAAGTACACAGGTTGAAGTTATTAGCCCACAACCCACACACACACCCTTTTTGTCCTTTTTTTCCTTCCTTGTCAGTGAAAGTTTTATCACCTCCCATTTGTTTCTAGCTGCTTTCAGCGTAAGGGCGATATTGCAGCAAATGCCTCCCGTCCCTCTCCACGGGCAGCTGCTCAGCGGGTCCAACCCTTCCACATCATCGCTTCCCAGCATAGCACAACCGCCCGTTCTCTCCACCGGCAGGCTGACAAAGCCGGGTACGGACGAGTCCCGCTGGCCACGGAGGGAGGACGGAGACAGAAGCCTGCTCGGGGACGGCGGCAGGCCCGGAAGGCGAGGGCAGCCCGCTCCCCACGGAACGGCGTGAAGCGAAGCACCACCCTCAGCCAGGGTGAGGGGACGCAGACGGTCGCTTCAGCCCCCCACAAGCCCGATGCACAGCCGAACAACCCGCGCAACCCCCACCTTCCCTCGCCACAGCCCTGACACCAGGACTTCCCCGGGCCCTGTTTACCTGACCGCCATCTTGGCACCGCCGGAACACCCCGCCCGCTGATTGGGCTTTGCCCCGCAGCCAATCAACGGGCACTTTGCTGCCCTGGGCCCGGCCCCCTCTGGCCACCCTGACAAGCGGGCGGGGCGCTGCGGGGGAGGGCTGCCTGCGCCGGGGCGAAGGGAAAGGGCGGCTGCCGGGGGCTCTGCTCTGGGGCTTTGCTCTGGGGTTTTGGAACCTAGACGCCCATTCCCCCGCAGTGAGGTTGCTCTGGGAATACAGAGTAAATTCCTCGCACCCAGCAGGGCTCAAGAAGGGTCTGACGGCCCAATATGCGCCAGGTGGTGGTATCATAACTAACAGCAATGCTCTGGAAGAAAAACCGCTGGCAAGTTTGACGGTAGTCCTCGTTGCCGTAAAGGAGTGTCTATTCCAAAAGTAAACCGTGAAATTTACACAATGCCTGAGTGTTTCTGCTGAGGCAGAAACCGGGGACAGCAGCCTTGCTCTTCGAGGATGGAAAACGATCCCACTAGGAAAATGTTCCCACTAGTGTCTTGTATTCATGTGGTAAAGAGAGAACTTCCAAAACCTCTAGTCCCAGATCTTGCAAGGTTGTTTTGTGGATCCTTTTCCAACATCAGAGCTTCATCTTCCTTGAACTGCTCCAAGAATGTGGAAAAGCTCTTAGAAACTCGCGAATTCTAAGCCAGATTGCACTGTGCTAGGTGCTCCAAAGTGGAACAGGATGCCTGCGCTGAGCATTCAGCAAAGGACTTGCTTATTTGGAAGCTTCTTTTAGACCTTGTCCTTTCATAGGTGAGACAAACGAAACAAGCAAGTACTTACTTGCAGCCTGAACGTGATTGACAGTAACACTACATTAGAGGTTGGAAGGGCCCCCAGAGATCATTGGGTCTAACCCGGCTGCCAAAAGCAGGATCACTTAGGGTAGTGCACACAGGAATACATCCAGGTGGGTTTTGAAAGTCTTCAGAGAAGGAGGCTCCACAACCTCGCTGGACAGCCTGTTCCAGGGCTCTGTCACCCTCACTGTAAAGAAGTTTCTCCTCATGTTGAGGTGAAACCTTCTATATTCGACTTTGAACCCATTGTTGCTTGTCTTATTACTGTGCACCACCAAAAAGAGCTTGGTTTTCTCCACTTGACACCCACCCCTCAAATATTTATACATGCTGATGAGATCCCCTCTCAGTCTTCTATTCTCAAGACTAAACAGACCCAGGGCTCTCAGTCTCTCTTCATAGGGGAGATGCGCAAGTCCCCTAATCAGTGAAGCACACCTGTAGCACCTGGAAAACAAGCCATCAGTGCTCACTGACCAACATGACTGACATCATGCCTGTAACTGAGGTGTGCTGTGACCTTTCTGGTGTGTGTGAGGATACAAGGTGTTTGATGTGGAAGGAATCCACCTTGTCGTGGCAGAGGTTCCACTTGCAGCTCTGTGCTGCTTGCCCTTGGTATGGTGCACAGGGTCGCCCTGGAAATGCCTTGTGCTCTTGCCTTCACATCAGCAAGAACATCTTGCAAATGAAGAGGAACAGGAAGGCAGGCACAGGGAAATACAAGAAAAACGTGAAAGAAAGAAAAAGGTGAAGGGAAATGTGTCTGAAAGACGGGAAATTTGTGAGATGATTTCTGAGTGATGTTTTTGTAGGCTGAAAGCTAAATATCAATACTTCTGAGAAAGGAATTGATGATACCAAATCAGGACACCAGCAAGTTATGGGCAACCAGTTCAGCTGTGAGGGGAATGAGAAAAAGGCAAGAGGTTAAGAGATACGAAGATGAATAATAGGGCACACAGCTTTGAGTGGATCACAGCTTCTAGGATTGGCTGTGCACAGAGGGAAAAGCTAAGCACCTTCCTCGTGGATGTAAAGCAGATCTTCAGATTCATTTCCTTTTTGTGTCTCAATTTTACATTCTCTGATTCCTTTCTTAAATCAATTAATTCCGTAAGTAATCACTTTTTCATGAACTACATGTAAATTTCACACTCAGCTTGCTAACTAGATTTTCCTCTCATCTGGGAAATCAATTTTTAAGAGATTTCTTTTATTTACATTTCACAATTGATTGCATTTGGTATACAGATGAGTGGCAATTGATAAAATGTATTGATATTGGATATTCACTGCCATTTGTTGTTTCAAGATGTTAGACCATCAGATTGCATGTTGTCTTCTTAGTGTGAGCTCATTTGAGAACACTCCAAAAATTGAAGGATGTGTGATACCTTTGTGATTGGAAATTTCTGTGTTTGGTAGGGACTTTCCTAGGAGGCAAGTTTAATTTCACGATTGTATCAATGACACAATTTGTATCCCAACATGGTACTCCTTGTTTAATATCCACGAGGCAATTTGTGGCACAGATTGACACAAATGAAATGCTCGCATGTTCACAGAGTCACAGAATTTTAGGGCCTGGAAGGGACCTCGAAAGATCATCAAGTCCACCCCCTGCCAGAGCAGGATCACCGACACCAGATCACACAGGAATTCATCCAGGTGAGTTGTGAATATCTCCAGAGAGGGAGACTCCACACCCCGCCTGGGCAGCCTGTTGCAGTGCTCTGTCACCCTCACAGGGAAAAAAATTTTCCTCATATTTACATGAAACTTCCTATGCCTCAACTTCCACCATTGCCTCTTGTGCTGTCACTGGGCACCACTGGGCAGAGCCTGGCTCCATCCTCTCAGCACTCACCCTGCACATCTTTATCAACATTGATAAGGTCACCTCTCAGTCTCCTCCTCTCTAAGCTACAGAGCCCTCAGCTCCCTCAGGCTCTCCTCATATGGAAGATGTTCCATTCCCCTAGTCATCCTCGTGGCTCTGTGTGGACTCTCCCAAGCAGCTCAGTGTCTTTCTTGAACAGAGGGGCCCAGAACTGGGCACAATATTCCAGATGCAGCCTCAGCAGTGCAGAGTAGAGAGGGAGGAGAACCTCTCTTGACCTACTGGTCACACCCCTTCTAATCCACCCCAGAATGGCATTGGCCTTCTTGGCCACAAGAGCACATTGCTGGCTCATGGTCATCCTTCCATCCACCAGGACCCCCAGGTCATTTTCCCCTTCACTGCTCTCCAGCAGGTCAGTGCCCAGCCTATCCTGGTGCATGGAATTGCTCGTTCCCAGGTGCAAGATTCTACCCTTGCCCTTGTTGAACTTCATCAAATTTCTCCCTGCCCAGCTCTCCAGCCTGTCCAAGTCTTGCTGAATGGCAGGGAGAATAATTGCAAATTCATTGTAATTTTAAAAGCCAGATTTCAGGATAATCTCCAGTTCTTCTGCAAGAAATCCTGACCTCTTACAGATTCCTCTGCAAGGAAGAAAAGAAATCCAGAAACAATTGTATTCAAGAGGTCAGGGATTGCAGTGTAAAAAGAGATTGTTGTCTGCTTAACAGAACTTTTTTTGTTAAAACAATGTGTAGGGTCTTTTTATCTGGGAAGAAAGGAGTAGGCAGCACAGCACTGATGTCCCTGCATCAGGTTTGTGAGGGCTGCTGTTGTCACCAAAACTTGATCAAATCATGAAGATTTAATAATCTTAACTGATTAAAAATAATCTGATCTATTTCCTTTTGGTCAACTGACTTAACTTCCTTTCTCACTTGAATTCTCGTCCTGGAGACCTGCCAAACAATGATTCTTGTGAATGAAACAAGTAGTGCCTCTGAGATTCCCATGGAACATCAGCCTAGTATAACATAAGAATTACAGGATGGATATTTTTTATGCTGTTATTCAAAACTTCTTGAGCCTTAGAAAGGAGGCTTACTGCAGTTAGATGTAACATCAAGTGTAGTTTGAATCTTTCAGGATCTCTCTGTTTTCAGGTTCTAGGATATTTTCTCTACATCTCTGTTCCCTATCTTCACTTTCTGCTGTTGGATGTTGACAGACACTACTTGGAGTCTCAGTTGTTACAGCTTCCTTTGTGAGATGTATTTTCTTGTGGCAAGAGAAATGTCAGGTTCCTGATATGAGAATCTATGTAGAGCAAAGCATGTGGTCTGCTCAGGAATTTGAAACAGTATCTCTGGGGCTTGGTCTTTCTATTGTGGCTGGGAAGCTGCCCAACAGAGAAAGGCTTGAGCCAGCAGTGCGCCCAGGTGGTCAAGAAAGCTGTATCAGAAATAGTGTGGCCAGCAGGACCAGGGAGATGATTGTCCTGTTGTGCTCAGCACAGGTGAGGTCACACCTTGAGAACTCTGTTCAGTTTTCCTGCCCTCACTAGAAGAAAATTATTGAAGTGCTGGAGTGGGTCTAGAGAAAGGTGATGAATCTGGGTAAGGGTCTAGAGCACAAGTCTTCTGGATAGTGACTGAGGGAACTGGGATTATGTAGTCTGGAGGCTAAATAATCTGGAGGCTGAAGGGAGACCTTATTGTTCTCTGCAACTACCTGAAAGTAGGATGCAGTAAGGTAGGGGTTGGTCTTTGCTCCTCAGTAACAATTGATAGGATGAGAGGAAATGACCTCAAGTGGCACCAGGGGAGGTTTAGGTCGGCTCTTAGAAGAAATTTACACAACTGAAAGAGTTACCAAACACTGGAATAGGCTCCCCAGGGAGGTGATTGAATCACCGTCTGTGAAGGTATTTAAGTAGATGTGGTTTTGAGGGACGTGTTTTAGCACCAGACTTGGAAGAGAGAGATGATGGTTGGACTCCATGATCTTAGAGGTCTTTTCCAACCAAACACAACAATTCTATGATTGTAGTGTGGGATGACTGACTATTGGTGTAAAGCACTATGACACTTCTAGTTCATGCTGCCCTGAGGGCTTCTTGAGAAGGGCATATCCTGTGTTCATTTGGGTAACCCATCTGTGCTTCTGGTACCGGTCAGGATGGACTCTTCCAACCACCACCAGATTTGGCAGTATGCTCTTTGTGAAGCCTGAGTACAGCTTTTTTTCCCCCACACCTGTGCTCATTTTCATGTGGCAGCACTGAAGGAGCACCGTGTGCTGCTTGCGTCTGGGTAGAAAGTCTTGATTATGATCTACAGCACTCTGCATTGCTTGGCTTCCTTTTGAAACACTCTCTTAATGAGGAACTACAACAGGAGTGATGAATTTGCCAGATATCAGCAAAGCTGATAGCTGATGTACATGCTCGGTCCCCAGGTTCTCACAGTGCATTTCTCTTCTTCAGAAGGGCTAAAGGTTAGATTATTTGGCTTTAGGACATGATGGAGGTCTGAACTACTTCCTCAGACATGTGCTGGAAGCTGTGTTTAGCTAATCATAAATAATCACGTACATGCTTAACTCCACAAAAGACACACAGCTTCTTAGCACAGAGATGGATTCTGCTGCAACATAAATGATGCATTATTAGCTGTTCCTTGTTTGGGTTTTTTGCCACTAAATGAGGACATCAGAAACTTTTCCTGGAGCATGGAAATAGGCTGCATTTTATCCTTCTGAGGCAGTGTTTTGAAAATATGTCAGAATGATCAAGAAACGAATTCCTGCTTAAGCATAATAGGAGGGCCTCATTGTATTAGCAGATTACAGTCTTTGTGTCAGTATACTATCTACCTTGTATTCATTTTTGCTAACATAATGAGAAATTTTTCTGGCATGATTATATTTTAATACAATAAAACAGTGTTGGAAAGGAAAATTAGCGTGATTTTAGAGAGAGATGTAAAGACAATAAAATAACCTTTTTTTTCTTCCCCCTAAACTTTTAATTTGTAGCTAACTTTAAAAATTCTTTTTATTAATCCTTTAAAATAATTGCATTCAAATGAGCATTTAAAGTCAGTTAAAAGGATTACAGAGGGTTTTTTTTTTTTGCTTCCACACAGTGTGCCATAGAAGAACCAAATTAATTCTTGCTAAACAAACATTGCAAGAGCCATCACAGGGACAATTAATGGAAATCTCCAAAGAACGTTATCTAAGACCATACATTAAAGTATATTAGTAAATATTCTATAGTGTATATTGTAAGTAGTAATGATAGTTTGTAATGTGAGCTCTCTTTACCTCATTCAAGGTAAGACTTTAATCCAGGCAGGTCCTTGCCTGAGCCCTGATCGAAAGCCTGTTAAAATCGGTGGAAAGATTTGCATTGGGAATTCATTTCCAAAGGCTTCCATTGGCTTTATTTAGGTTTGGATTCGGCCAGGAGTGTGCAGCAGAGAGCACAGAGCTGTTACACTGCAACACAAGTTGGCCACATGTGTGTACAGTTGGTTTATGTACCGCAATGTCTTCTGTTGATTGATCTAAGTCTCAAGTCCACTTGTGTTCTCAAGGACACTAAGGAAAAGAAAGTGGAAAGGGTTGTAACAAAGAATAGCATTCTGAAGAAAGATGGGCTTGAGGGTAATCCCCTGTGTACAGTTGAGAAGCTTTGCTATGTGCTCTCTTCTTAGGCTTTGTACTGCTTCTAGCCAAGAAGAGCTCCATCATCAGTCCACAGGGCTCTTTGTTATGCAGCATCAGAGCAGGTCTGCTCAGATACTTCAGAATTTGCTTGACTGAGAGCACTACATAAGTGAATAATGCAGGATCAAGCCCTGAGCTTTTACTGTCAAACCATCACTTACAATGCCCTTGTTCCTCTGAGGTTTGTGTCCTGATGAGAATTCTGACCACAGATACAGAAAGAAATGTCTGTGGTGTGCAGCAGCAGCAGCAGCAGCAGATGAACAAGTGGCTCTGTCTGTTTTGTAAAAGAAGGCATCGGAAGGGTCGGAAACCAGTGCCCTTAGGCAGGAGTCTGGAGGTGATAAGCTAGAGCTAGAGGTGAAACCAGCAGCCCAGCTGCAGTGCATGTACACTAATGCACGAAGCATGGGTAACAAACAAGAGGAGCTGGAAGCCTTGTTGCAGCAAGAAAGTTATGATGTAGTTGCCATCACAGAGACGTGGTGGGACGACTCGCATGACTGGAGCGCTGCAATTGATGGCTACAGGCTCTTCAGGAGAGACAGGCAAGGAAGAAGGGGTGGAGGGGTGGCCCTGTACGTCAGGGAGGCACTGGATGCTGTTGAGATGGAGATCAGGGATGATAGGGTTGAGTGCTTGTGGGTGAGAATTAGAGGGAAGACCAACAGGGCAGACATCCTGGTTGGCGTCTGTTATAGACCACCCAACCAGGAGGAGGATGTCGATGAGGCATTCTATAGGCAGCTTAAGGCTGTCTCAAGATCACCTGACCTCGTTCTCATGGGTGACTTCAACCTGCCTGATATCTGTTGGGATCTCAACACAGCAGAGAGGAGGCAGTCTAGGAGGTTCTTAGAGTGCATGGAGGACAGCTTCTTATCCCAGGTGCTGCGTGAGCCTACCAGGGGTAAGGCTATGCTTGACCTCCTCTTCACCAACAGGGAAGGGCTGGTGGGTGATGTGGTGGTCGGAGGGTGTTTAGGCACCAGTGACCACGACATAATAGAGTTTTCAGTATGCAGCCAAGCCAAGAGGGGCAGCAAGAAGACCTCCACTCTGGACTTCCGGAGGGCAGACTTCAGGCTGCTCAAGGAACTAATTCAGAAGGTTCCTTGGGAATCAGCCCTTAAAAACAAAGGGGTCCAGGAGAGCTGGGCCTACTTCAAGGAAGAACTATTGAAGGTGCAAGAACAGGCTGTGCCGGTGTGCCGGAAGATGAGCCGCCGGGGCAGACGGCCAGCCTGGATGGGCAATGAACTTTTAATAGAACTTAGGGAAAAAAAGAGGGTGTATCATCTTTGGAAGAAAGGGGAGGCAACCTACAGAATGTTTAGGGATGTTGCTAGGTTGTGCAGGAAGAAAATTAGGGAGGCAAAAGCCCATTTAGAACTTAGACTGGCCTCTGCTGTGAAGGATAACAAAAAGTCCTTCTATAAATACATCAATAGCAAGAAGAAGGGCAAGGACAACCTCCACTCCTTGGTTGACACGGAGGGGAACGTTGTAACAAAGAATGAGGAAAAGGCAGAGGTACTTAACACCTTCTTTGCCTCAGTCTTCACTAGCAGGGCAGAACGTCTTCCAGACAGCTGGCCTGCAGAGCTGGCAGAAGGAGCCAGAGAGCTGCATAGTTTCCCACTGCTCCAAGAGGAAGTTAGAGATCTACTGAGCCGCTTGGACCCCCACAAGGCCATGGGACCGGATGGGATCCATCCTAGGGTGCTGAGATTGCTGACAGATGAGCTGTCCAAGCCACTTTCCATCATTTTTCAGCAGTCCTGGCTCACTGGAGAGGTCCCAGAAGACTGGAAGCTGGCTAACGTGGTGCCCATCCACAAGAAGGGCCGGTTGGATGAGCCGGGGAATTATAGGCCTGTCAGCCTGACCTCAGTGCCAGGCAAGATTATGGAACGGGTCATCTCGAGTGCGATCACACAGCACTTACAGGATGACCAGGGGCTCAGGCCTAGCCAGCATGGATTTAGGAGGGGCAGGTCCTGCCTGACCAACCTGATCTCCTTCTATGATCAGGTGACCCGCCTGGTGGATGTGGGGAGGCCTGTGGATGTGGTCTACCTGGACCTCAGCAAGGCCTTTGACACCGTTCCCCACAGCAAACTCCTGGCCAAGCTGGCAGCCCGTGGCTTGGACAGGAGCACACTGCATTGGGTTAGGAACTGGCTGGAGGGCCGAGCCCAGAGAGTAATGGTGAATGGCACCACATCCAGCTGGCGGCCTGTCACTAGTGGTGTGCCCCAGGGATCAGTACTGGGCCCCATGCTCTTCAACATCTTTATTGATGATCTGGATGAGGGCATTGAGTCCATCATCAGTAAATTTGCAGATGACACCAAGCTGGGGGCAGCAGTTGATTTGCTGGAGGGCAGAGAGGCTTTGCAGAGGGACCTCGACAGGCTGGACAGATGGGCAGAGTCCAATGGCATGAGATTGAACACATCCAAGTGCCGGATTCTGCACATTGGCCACAACAACCCCAGGCAGTGCTACAGGCTGGGGTCAGAGTGGCTGGAGAGTGGCCAGGCAGAGAGGGACCTGGGGGTACTGGTTGATTGTAGGCTGAACATGAGCCTGCAGTGTGCCCAGGCAGCCAAGAAGGCTAATGGCATCCTGGCTTGCATCAGGAACAGTGTGGCCAGCAGGAGCAGGGAGGTCATTGTGCCCCTGTACACTGCACTGGTTAGGCCGCACCTTGAGTACTGTGTCCAGTTCTGGGCCCCTCAGTTTAGGAAGGATGTTGACTTGCTGGAACGTGTCCAGAGAAGGGCAACAAAGCTGGTGAGGGGTTTGGAACACAAGCCCTATGAGGAAAGGCTGAGGGAGCTGGGGTTGCTTAGCCTGGAGAAGAGGAGACTGAGGGGTGACCTTCTTGCTCTCTACAACTACCTGAAGGGAGGTTGTAGCCAGGCAGAGGTTGGCCTCTTCTCCCAGGCAGCCAGCACCAGAACAAGAGGACACAGTCTCAGGCTGCGCCAGGGCAGGTTTAGGCTGGATGTTAGGAAGAAGTTCTACACGGAGAGAGTGATTGCCCATTGGAATCGGCTACCCGTGGAGGTGGTGGAGTCACCTTCACAGGAGGTGTTCAGGAGAAGACTTGATGGGGTGCTTGGCTGTATGGTCTAGTTGTTGGGTGGGTTGGATTGTTTGATGGGTTCACCTTCACAATGGGTTGGACGCGATGATCTTGAAGGTCTCTTCCAACCTGGTGTATTGTATTGTATTGTATTGTAAAGTATTAGCATCCAGTTAGTATTCAGGGAGGAGTAAAACCTTTTGTGCAAAATTCCTGATTGAAACTTGGAAGATCTGCACTCAGTTATCAGTCTTACTGCAGGCTTCCTGCGAGGAATGAGCAAGATATTTTCAACTTTAGTACTTCACAGGTAGAAAGAGTTTTCATCATCCTTTTCTATTGCAGACATAAACTGCAGGGTTTTATCCCATTTGAATTGCTCAGGGCATTGACAGACATTGGCAAGGGCTGTGTTGGAAGGCTAAAACCGTCAGGCCAGCATTCAGAGGGTCAGCTTTCATTGCAATCGTTGTCTTCCCCTCAGTTAGGAGTATTTGGCTAAATTATTGAACCACCACAGCTTTCAGTCCTGTATTTTGTGTGGATTAATTCTGATATGACTATTCAACGGTATGGCAGTTTAGGAACAGATTCAAAAGCAGATCAGATTTTACTTTAAGAGTGGTGATGCTGAAGGTATGGATAGGGAAGAAGAGAATGAGCACAAACAGGTAGAGAGGGTTTAGCCAATTAGTTTTAAATGGCCACTGAAGGTCTGTTGCAGAGGGATATTTCATAAGGATGTCATAAGGGGTGATAGGACAAGAGAGAATGGTTTTAAGCTGAGGGAGAGTAGGTTTAGACTGAATCTTAGAAAGAAATCCTTCAGTACAAGGCTGGTAAGACTCTGGAATAGGCTGCCCAGGGAGGTTATGGATGCCGGGTTCTGCACATTGGCCACAACAACCCCAGGCAGTGCTACAGGCTGGGGTCAGAGTGGCTGGAGAGTGGCCAGGCAGAGAGGGACCTGGGGGTACTGGGTGATTGTAGGCTGAACATGAGCCTGCAGTGTGCCCAGGCAGCCAAGAAGGCCAATGGCATCCTGGCTTGCATCAGGAACAGTGTGGCCAGCAGGAGCAGGGAGGTCATTCTCCCCCTGTACACTGCACTGGTTAGGCCACACCTTGAGTACTGTGTCCAGTTCTGGGCCCCTCAGCTTAGGAAGGATGTTGACTTGCTGGAACGTGTCCAGAGAAGGGCAACAAAGCTGGTGAGGGGTTTGGAACACAAGCCCTATGAGGAAAGGCTGAGGGAGCTGGAGTTGCTTAGCCTGGAGAAGAGGAGACTGAGGGGTGACCTTATTGCTCTCTACAACTACCTGAAGGGAGGTTGTAGCCAGGCAGAGGTTGGCCTCTTCTCCCAGGCAGCCAGCACCAGAACAAGAGGACACAGTCTCAGGCTGCGCCAGGGCAGGTTTAGGCTGGATGTTAGGAAGAAGTTCTACACGGAGAGAGTGATTGGCCATTGGAATCGGCTACCCATGGAGGTGGTGGAGTCACCTTCACTGGAGGTGTTCAGGAGAAGACTTGATGGGGTGCTTGGCTGTATGGTCTAGTTGTTGGGTGGGTTGGATTGTTTGATGGGTTGGACGCGATGATCTTGAAGGTCTCTTCCAACCTGGTGTATTGTATTGTATTGTATTGTATTGTATTGTATTGTATTGTATTGGATGCCTCCTCCCTGGGGGTATTAAAGGCCAGGTTGAGCAGACAAATCTAGTTTAGATGCATCCCTGCCTGTGGTGGGGAGGCTGGAGAAGTTGGTCCCTAAAGTCCCTTACAACCTAAGCCATTCTTACCAAGTGGGGGTTGGTCTCTTCTCCCAGGCAGTCACCAACAGAACAAGAGGACACAGTCTCACGCTGCACCAGGGGAGGTGCAGCAGAAATTCTTCCCAGAAAGAGATATTGGCCATTGGAATGTGCTGCCCAGGGAGGTGGGCAGTCACCATCCCTGGATGTGTTTAGGAAGAGACTGGATGAGGCACTTGGTGCCAAGGTTTAGTTGATTAGGTGGTGTTGGGTGATGGGTTGGACATGATGACCTCAAAGGTCTTTTCCAACCTGATTAACTCTGTTCTAGTCTATTTACAGAGTAGATCTGCAAAAAAAAAAAAAAGGTGTAATCACTGAAATGTACCAGTGATCTGAGTTTTTAAAATAAGTTTTTGCAGAAGGCAAAAGCATGACTGAGCTGTTGTAGATGTACTGATACCAACCTTCACCTAACTTGTTTGGACACCAAGGACAGCCGGGTAACAAGGGTGTGAAGTTCACTTCCTGTTAAGTGCCATAGCATTTTGTTCAGCTGCTCAGGACCTGATGACTGTTGTGCTTGCTGACCTGACCCCTGTGTTGCTACAAATGCATTTGGTGTTTTGAGCCTAGTATATGTTTTTGTCAGACCTGCAGACCTGCAATTCACTGCAGTGTAGACATCACTTCTATCTGAGGGCCTTCACCTAGTACAGGACAATGTGCAGCATGCTAAATACATCAGTCCCAATTTTGTTGTAATGGATGCAAGTCGATATGCTGGATTGGGATTTTGGATACATTATACATTCCTTTTGCTCTGGCAATAGAACAGAAATACCCTCCTGCCGTATCACTAGGTCAAATATCATCTGATTGTTTTTACACAAGAAGATTCAGAAAGCCGTTTTCTTCACCTCTCGGAGAGCTTTTCTTTGTGTATTCATTGGTGTTATTCAGAAGCACTGTTGGGCTTCCTGTGGCAGTCAGATACGGGACCAGGACAAGGCACTTAACCTCTCCTTTGTTTAGTCTGTGGAGTAAAACCCACTACTTTAACAACTTTTCAAGGATATTCGATAAAATGAATTAGTTTGGTATTTGTGCTGTAATAAAGCTCTATGTAATTGCAGAGCCCTGTAAGAATTGCAGTCCTTTTGGTTTGATTTTGTGTTGATTTAACTTTGGGGGCTAGTTTTGATACTCCATGCCGTATCAGAAATGTGCTATTGTTTCATTTCTGTAAATACCAGCTGATTTCCCAAGCTGCTGGAACGAACCGATTGAGTCTCTATGTATGCCAATGCCCTCTACTGGTTTGAAATACGACTGCTCAGCAGAAGGTATTGCTGTTCTCCTTTAGGGAGGAAACTGGGAGATTTAAATGATTTCCCTTGGAGAGTGGTAGAATTTTGGGGGTGTACCCAGGCTGTCTGTGAAGTGCAAGAAGCTGCACCGTGGGCAAGCTGACATCTGGGTGACTCCTTGTGCTCCACGCACCGCACCGTGTCAGCTTTTCCGTTGCCTTCTGCTTGTTTTTGTTTTAGCAGCGGATTTGCTGTGCCTGCTGTGAATGACAGACTCATAGGTAGCTATCTTGAGAGGGAAGGAGACACTTACCTGAGGTTCGTTCAGCACAGTGCTGCCGTGTAGGTGTTCTGTCAACGCTACGGCCACCTCTCTGAGGAGCCTTTCTGCTCCTCAGCCTGGTCCAGGGCCTACCTTAGGAGGCGAGGGGCAGTTGTGTTGACAGGCTGTGGTATAAATAACCCTTGAGGCACAGGAGCCACAGAGGTAATGAAGTGCCTTGAGGAAAAGTCTTAACTATCAAGGGATGGATCCACTCCCCCTGCCACAAACCAGAGGTCACGTGGCTGAGGAATGTGTATCCAAAGATAATGCTCCCTTCAGAGAACTCTACTTACAGGTAAGTAACTCTTCTTTAAAGGAGGTATCTTTGTGTGGCAGACTGTTTATGGGAGCAATTTGAATTGAACTTTAAATGAAAAAGGCATATCTCTGTAAGTGGTAATAATTTTAGTCATCTCGCTGTGGCTAGGGGTTGTGGAATTCATTAGCACAGATTAACATATAAAGTGGGTGAGATATCTAATAGCAAACGTAGAGGTTTAGGGACCTTAATTCATCACTGAATGAACAGCGTGTACAGTATTAGGGACTATGAAATTTTTAATTTACACAAAGTGTCCAAGAATATAGGGAATAAATTTAAACCCAAAACAGATAATGGAGCTGTGCCCTGCCTAGCTGGCAAGTTGAATTGTTTTTACACTGAGTGAAGAAAGCTAATTATCCCAAGCACAAGGAGACTGCTAAAAATAATAAGATTATAAAGAATAATTTGCTGATATAATTACAACAAAATTGGGTACACACAATCGTCAGATACATGTATTGCTTGACCTGGGCGAGAAAGTGAAATAAATCCTTCCTCTATAGCCTTCGTAAATTTGTTTTTATCATCTCCAAGTGGTGTTTGCACAGGCAGCACAATTTGCATGTGTAATGTGGCTGTACAAATTGACAACAAGTAAATTATTCAAGGAAATAGGCTGGTCGTGGGTCTGAACTATCTCGCAAAGCCTATTCATTTTGAAGAATCACTGAGACGTGAAGCTCATACATCAACCATTTTCTGACAATCCTCAGACTTATTGTCTCCTAAAATGTCATTATGGCTATTATTTATGAAGCTAATTCATTTATTAATATATATTTAACTCTGACTTGTCATGCACCTTAGCAGGCATTCTGTGCACTGCATATTTTTGAATAGATGAAAGAGTTTTGCATGCTTTAATGATTACTGTAAGCTGCTATAGATTTATAGAATGCAGCTTTATTATCTACTTGCATTAATACCTTTTTGTAACTTCTTTTTTTTTCCCCCCTTAAGGCCATCAAATATAAATGGCAAATGACATATCCCAAAGATTGTGTAGAAAGAGATTTTCTCAGAGTTTGCTGAATTTTAGAACAAAATGAGGTAGCTAACCGTTAGAGCTTAATTCAGTTTTAAGAGTATATAACAGTTGTTTTGGCTCTTTATGTATTTTGCTATAAAAAAAATAAGATGAAATAGGATAGGGTAGGATAGGATAGAATTAACCAGGTTGGAAAAGACCTCAGAGATCATCAAGTCCAACTTCTCGCCCAATGTTTGTTTTACGTTTGTCTTTGAGGGCAAGCGACCGTCTTTTGTTTATACCGACAGGGGGAGTACAGTGCAGAGGGGGGAGAAATGCAGCAGATGTCGTAGATGCTGTAGTAGACATAGAATATAGATAATTTCCCTCACATGGAGCAGTCCTTAGGAAATGCACAGCACAGAGAGTATGGATAATGAGGTTGCCTATGGTTCATGGATTTTTTTCATCTTGATTCACTTATCTTTAGGGCATATTAAAAGACATAGGGATCGCACTAACCCTTCTTTGACATCTGCAGAGTGTCAGGAAATTAAAAATTGCAATCTACTGTGAGAAACATATTTGGGGTAGTTATAAATTTTATTACACATACAGATTCAGATTAAACTTGTAATTATAATAACAAATTGGCTAATTTAAATGCATAGTTATTATGACTGTGCAGTCAATTTGACTATTTGCAAAGGTCCACGATCACAATTTGAGGCTATTGGCCAGAAGTCTGTAGGGTGGGGATACAAAATTTGAATTGTCTCTTGGTGAGGCAAAGGAGGCTAACCCTTTGGAATAAGGGAACTCTCTGATCAGAATTGTTCTTTAGTATTAAAACTAGGAATTGTCTTATTTTTCCCCTACTCCCAGGACATGCTAGATTGTAAGTGCCATATTTTTCCCCTACTCCCAGGACATGCTAGATTGTAAGTGCCATATTTTTCCCCTACTCCCAGGACGTGCTAGATTGTAACAGCCATGTGATTATGCTATACTGTTAGTCTGTTAATAAGGAGGTATCTCATACTGTATCTTTACTTTACAATCTTGCAGAGCTATGTCCATCATGGTCACTTTAAGGAGAAAGAGAACGCAAGGAAAGTCTTCAACATTCAGAAGTCCTTGCAAAAGAAAAAATCCCCAACTCCTTAGGTAGCGTGAAGGCCTTCTGAATCTAATATAATAATGATAAATACTATAGATAGTCATGCTGGACAACTCACTTATTTACATTCTTCAACTTTTTTTGACTGTTAAGAACACAAAAAGATAGATAGGAGCAAGCTCAAGTGGCTGTGAGAAACCAACTCAGTCCAGACCAGAGCAGAGCAACTAGACATATGGCTCTGAGTATGTGTGGTGAATAAATAAAGCTCCTCCATGGCTGGAAGTCAGTAAGAATAACAACATTCTATGTTTTGGAAATAGAAGCTTATGTTTTCAAAAGTGTGCTGTCACTTTTTGGTACTTGCAATTTTAGGTGCCTGCCTTGAGACATCTTAGGAGGTAAACCCAGGCTTCTAGAATGTGTGGTGTGTTTTTTTCACTAAGCCTGGTAGCGTGATGTAAATTTGCCCTGTGGTAACTCAGAATGTTTCAAAATTGACAAAATACATTACTGAACTTGTGCAGCTTAAATTTAAATATGTCTTGCCACTTGAAAAACTCTGCACTATACATATTGATTGGACTTCTGTATTTCTGAAGAAAAATGGTGTTAGTGGTCAGGCTTTCAGTCATTCAGTAATCAGTGCCTTCATGTTTTTAACTTCCTGGATGGTTTCGACCAAGCAAAGTAGATGCACAAACTCCCTGCAGGTTTGCTGACTATAGCCAGTTAAAGACAGAGACTGAAATTAATGCTACCACTGAATCACTGTGGAAGACTTATTTCTGGTGTATTTCCTGTTTACAATTGATGAGAGTATTTAGGTAATCTGACATTTTAAAGGAGAAAATTCGTTGAGTGTCTCCTTTTTATATTGGAACATGTTAGAGACTTCCCAGCTACAGTTCTCACAAATGAAAAGGAACTTGAGGCAGAGATTGACTGAATTGTTTAAAAGGAGCTTTTATTTTCCTCATCCAACAAGAAGATTATAGACTTCTGTGAAGATACTCTGTGGCACATCAAACTCTGGTTCATGCCGTTACTGTTTAGGGTTGGTGGAGCTACTTTTTTTCCAAAGATCAAAATTACACCTACTACATAAGATATTCACTCATCTTTATTCAGCAACCTGTAAAATTCAGAGTGCTGAATCTGCTTGATAGTTCTGGACAAAAATTTTCAGCTGTGATTTTCCAAGTGGCTCAGCTGTACAGCTGCAGAGTGATGTGCGAGGGAAGTGCCCCATCAGACTGCCTGTGCAGCTCTTGCTGCTGCTCCTGATGACACTAATCCATATTCCACTTCTAAGTTGGCTGCTTCTCAGGGAAATGCTGCTGCTTCAACGTCCTTTACTGCTTATCCTGCTTTACATTTTTGGAACAACCCAGGAATTCTCACATCCTCCTTTATAACCAGGGAAAGTAAACACAGTTTATTGTTTCACAAAACAAAATTCATGAACCATAAAATAATTATGTATTCTAGCTGTAATGCCTCGTGCAGTGTTTAGGAGCATTAATATATCCTGTGATAGACTCTGTTGGGCTACCATGGTATCAGACTGTCTGGATAGACTAAGTGACCAGCTTGAGATTCTTCCAATGTGTTGGTTCTCTGTAGCTACAATAATCAACTCATTTTACTGCAGGCAGTGTGTCAGGAGTATGTCAGGTGATACCCAGAGCATTGCCTGTAGCTAGCTGCCTGATAATTAATCCCTTGCAAGCTAAAATCAGAAAGGACATTGTATGAGCAGCTGTAGTTGCTGCAACCAGCCCCAAACTGCTTTCCTTTTAACTGTACTGAATGTGCTTTCCTTTTAACTGTACAAAACCCCAAATGAAACCAAATCCCAGGCTTATTCGTTGTGTAGCACCCTTCCTTCTGATGCATCACCCACCAAGATACCACGGGAATGCAATAATAGCAGCTGGCTTATAAACCCCAGTGCTTAATCCCCATCACATTCCAAGTAAAGTGACTATATTTGTTGCAAGACTGTCCACCAGAAGAACAAGAGAAAATGGATTTAAATTGAAGATGAATAGGTTTAGATTGGATCTTAGGAAGAAATTCTTCACTACGAGAGTTGCAAGACTCTGGAATGGGTTGTCCAGAGAGGTTTTAGATGCCCCCTCCCTGGGGATGTTCAAAGCCAGGTTGCTTGGGGCTTTGAGTAACCTGGGCTAGTTAAGAGGTGTTTCTGCTCGTGGCAAGGAGGTTGGATTAGATGATCTCTAAGGTCCCTTTCAGCCATTCTGTGATTTGTCCCCTAGACAGATAACTGATTCTTCACTTCTGTTTTCAACAGTTACAGAGTACTGCAAAATGCTGACGGGTTCAGAAGTGTATCAGCAGTGCAAGCTGTCATGCCATGTTGTGAGTTATGTTTGAAGAGCATTTGGGATTCTTTGGGATCACATAGTTTGTGCAAAGATAAGTTAATTGGTGTGTATATTTTGAGGATGAAAGAGTCTACTGAGCACACATTGTCAAGTGGGTGCTGTTTAATTTTTTGGTAAGTATCTCAAAAGGGTTTTGATTGGAAAGAAACACTTCAGGAGGAGTTAATAGTTGTAAATCAACAAGCATTTTGGAAAATGTTTCTTCTTAATCCTACACAGAGAGTGTCAGATCATCATAATTTAGCACATTTTAACAGCAGTTTTATTATGTCTCATCATTTTTCAACAGTAATTTCCCAAAAGCTTTGGGTTTGGAATGTTGTTAAAAGATTCCAAGTGATACTTCCAAAGGAGAGAACCCTACTCCTTTTCTCATTAAATGTTGTCTTGCCTATTTGCAGTTTACATAGACCTGGCTTCCAAGAGAAGGATATCTCTTTTAAGAGATGGAGACATCATCTGTATCATTTATATCATCCCTTATCTCTTAACAGCCCATCGGCTGTACTGTAAGTGCCCAGCATATTTTCATCATCCTTTTTCACTTCAATACTGCACAGCATTGGTCTGTTTCGTTTTGAGTTGAGGAAACGAATGTTTTGATAAGGGCCTAGTTAAATCAGTGCTGAGTATTCTAAGTTCTAAATTTAATGTTCCCCCTCTAAATTCTTAGTATATCTAGTTACATACATTTCAAAGTGTCAGAAAGCCTCAATCACATATTTTCTGTATATTGAAGTGTGTGTACCCAGCAGAAGTCTATCTGATGTGGATTTCTGGGTAGGTTTTTTTAAGGGTTTGCACCTTCCTTGCTGCCAGCTGTTTTATTATGGACAGATATCAGTGAGATTGATTCTCCTAGCCTGTCTGTTTTGGTGTATGAATCAAAACCAGTCTGGTTTGTATCAGGTCCTTGATGAAACTGAGAAATACTAAAACTGGCTGGCTGGCCACTCAAATTGAATCCAGTGCTGTTAACCAAAAATCCCAAAGAATGGATGCCTCATCTGAGTTGCAGACAGCACTTGGCAAATGAAGTATCATCTCCTAAGCGTGCTGTGGATTTCTTCTTTACCTGGCTGCTGCATTTTGCAGATGGTTGGATCAGCAGCCAGATCTGTGCAGCTGTGTGTAGTTGGCAGACAGGTAATTTTAGCACTTTTTTAATTAGCCATCAGCAATAAATACATATCATGGCAATGAGGAAAGGAGGACTCGAGTACAAGGTTAATTTTGCTGTTCACGCTTCTTTTTGTGCACAGCCAGCGTCAGATTCTGCTTCACATTGAAAAGCTCACTTGCCTCTCCTGCAGTCCTTTCAATGCTCTCAAATTGTCCTCTTAGTAGTAAAGAATTGTTGAAATATTTAATGTTTCTGAAATCAATACAGTGTGTCTTGGAAGTAACTGAAACATGCAGTAAATGACTCGTGAAGTGGAAAGAGTGAGATCTAAGTGGTGCTGGGACAGTGAACTCCATCATTTGTTTAGATTGTGTAAGGTAGTGACAGGTTTCTGTTTAAAGATAAACAATCTGTCTTGCTCCAAAACTTTTGGGGTTGTACAAGGAATATTTTTTTTTTTAATATCTTTAAATTATTTTTATTTTTCCCAGTTTGAGACTCTGATGATGAAAGCAAAGCAAAAGCACAAATTGCCAGGGCCTGGAACTTTCTCCTTTCTTGTACCAGCAACTTGGTAAAGAAGTAAGAGCTATGTATACCACAGCCCCCTCTCCCAGTAAGTATGCAGTTTTTCTATCTCTGAGATGCTCTGTAAGACATAATTATCCCTTTAAGGTAGGGTCACTGTGCCCTTGGCTTTGTCTCAAGACAAAATGCAAAAGCAAAATTAATTTTGGGAAGGATTTCAATGCTTGAGGATTTACTGCAAAATTTTCCTGCAAAGTTCAGTTGTCTAAAACTATGGTACTTGGTAAAGCCTGCAGACTGTCAACAGATACTTAGCCAGTCAAGTTCCAAAGAAGTTGATGACTTAAAACAGCAGTGGTATTCTGCCACGAGGACGGGCTGAGGGAGCTGGGGTTGTTCAGCCTGGAGAAGAGGAGGCTCTGGGGAGACCTAATAGCAGCCTGCCAGTACTTGAAGGAGGCCCACAAGAAGGATGGAGAGAGACTCTTTACAAAGGCCTGCAGTGACAGGAGAAGCGGCAATGGCTTCAAACTAGAGAAGAGCAGATTGAGATTGGATGTTAGGAACAAATTCTGCACCATGAGGGTAGTGGAACACTACAACAGGTTTCCCAGGGAGGTGGTTGTGGCCCCATCCCTGGAGATATTCAAGGTGAGGCTGGACAGGGCTCTAGGCAACCCGATGTATTTGAGGATGTTCCTGTTGAGTGAAGAGGGGGTTGGACTAGATGACCTTCAGAGGTCCTTTCCAACCCAGACTGTTCTATGATTCATACTGATGCTTATTTAGCTGAGCACTCCATAGGTATTTGGTGTTTAAAATATGAGAAATATATAAAAAATGTGCCTCATCCAGTCTCTTTTTAAACACCTCCAGTGATGGTGACTCCACCACCTCCCTGGGCAGCACATTCCAATGGCCAATCTCTCTTTCTAGGAAGAACTTCTTCCTAACATCCAGCCTAAACTTTCCCCTACACAGCTTGAGACTCTGTCCTCTTGTTCTGTTGCTGCTTGCCTGGGAGAAGAGACCAACCCCTACCTGGCTACAACCTCCCTTCAGGTAGTTGTAGACAGCAACAAGGTCTCCCCTGAGCCTCCACTTCTCCAGGCTAAGCAACCCCAGCTCCCTGGAACCAAGATGGATTAGGGTGCATCCATCAGTCGTCTTTCCTGAGTAATCCGCCTCCCCTTACCATGGACTTGGTTTCCACTAATACACATAGGAGATGTTTGGAGATGGTTGCTAAACTCAATCCTGCCCCATGCATTATTATTGCAGGATGGTACTGTTGGGTGTACTAATCTCAATGATATGGATGTATATATTTGCTTCAACTTCCAGAGTCATGTTTCCGAGCATTTGAAGCGTAGATCCCCTAGGATTATCTAAATCTGACATTTATCTGGGTAAAAGCTAACACACAAAGTGTCATGGCTAATCACATGTTTTTTATACTTTCCCCTTGGAAAAGAAAGAGTGCTGGAAGTGACACACTAACAAATAATACCTAATCTGTACACGTGAAGTAATCTGCAGTGCTTTGTTACTGCTGAAATACGCGACTCGCACCTCTCCCAAATGCAGCTTGTTAGCTTTGCAGCTGAGGGTTGTGATGTTTATTGTAAGTAGCACAAGAAGGATATCACCACTGCAAATTTGACCTGGGAGAAATTACCTGTTTAAGGTTCCAAAGCATGCTGGTATTGGGGTTTTTTTTTTCCAGTCATAGAATCACAGAATTATTGAGGCTGGAAAAGACCTCTGAGATCATCAAGTCCAGCCTAACCTAACACCACCACACCAGCTAAACCCTGCCACCAAGTGCCACATCCAATCTTTTCTGAAAGACTTCCAGTGATGGCGACTCCATCACCTCCCTGGGCAGTCCATTCCAGTGCCTAATCAGCCTTTCTGTGAGGAACTACTTCCTAACATCCAACCTAAACCTCCCCTGGTGCAGCTTCATCGCATGCCCTCTTGTCCTGTCACAAGTTGCCTGGGAGAAGAGCCTGACCCCCCACCTGACTACAACTTCCCTTTAAGTAGTCATGGAGAGTGATAAGGTCCCCTCTAAGTCTCCTCTTCTCCAGGCTGAACAACCCCAGCTCCCTCAGCCTTTCCTCATACAACTTTCCCACCAGCCTCCTCAGCAGTCTTGTGATTTAAAAGTACAACTATGTGGCAAAACTCATTCCTTAGTCCCACACAGTATGGAAAGTGAGCAGTTATTCTGCCACACTAAATATTGTTCTGCCATGCTAAATATACTAAAAATAATAATTTTTTAAAAATTTATTTTCTTTTTTTCTGCAGTTTAAAAAAAAATCATAATCATGAGATTACATAGGAAGTCAAACCACCAAAAGACTCATTTTACACACCCCTCTAAAATCTCAGGTGTGGAAGAAACTTCAGGAGTTCATCTGTTCCATCTTCTCTGACCCAAAGGAACCTTTATTTACAAGAGATACAGATATGATGCTAAGGGTCATGGTTTAGCACTAGACTTGGTAGAGATAGATAATGGTTTGACTTGGTGATCTTAAATGTCTTTTCCAACCAAAACAATTCTCTGATGTGATGATTCTATTTCATCTTCCCCTTACTCTATGTCACTGATCTTAATAGTCAGAAGCTTTCCCTAAATACTTAACTAAAATAATTTGGACTGAGTGTTGAGCCTCTTCTCTCCTCTACCCAAATCTGAACCATAAAGCATTCTCTAACTTTCCTGTTCCTGAGGCAACATCCAAACACAACTGTATTAAAACCACAGAATCACAGTATGGTAGGGGTTGGAAAGGACCTTGAAAAATCATCCAGTGCAACTTCCCTGCCAGAGCAGGATCACCTACACCAGATCACAGAGGAGCGCATCCAGGTGGGCTTGGAATATCTCCAGTGAGGGAGACTCCACAACCCCCCTGGGCAGCCTGTTCCAGTGTTCCATTACCCTTACAGTGAAAAAATGTTTCCTCCTGTTTCCATGGAACTTCCTAGGCCTCAACTTCCACTCATTGCCCCTTGTCCTGTCATTGGGCATCACTGAGCAGAGCCTGACTCCATCCTATTGGTGCTTAATCTTTCTTTACAACCATGAATGAGGTCACATCTCCGGCTCCTCCTTTCCAAGATAAAGAGCCTCAGCTTCCTCAGTCTCTCCTTGTAAGGAAGGTGTTCCACTCCCTTCATCATTCTTGTGGCTCTGTGATGGACTCTTTCAAGAAGTTCCCTGCGGTCCTTCATGAACTGAGGAGCCCAGAACTGGACACAATATTTCAGATGCAGCCTCACCAGGGCAGAATAGAGGGGAGGAGAACGTCTCTCAACCTACTCAACCTCACCCCTTCTAATACACCCCAGCATGCCATTGGCCTTCTTGGTCATAGGAGCACATTGCTGGCTCATGGTCAACCTGAGGAAGTGTTTGCTTCTTTTACTTATTATAGAAGTCAGATTCTGACATGAAACAACTCATGGAAAAAACCAAACAACGATGATACATATCAGGGTCTATTTCTTCCCCATTTCTGTGCAAGATACATTGGACTGTAGAATAATAAAATGCAAGACCGTGTCAGACACAATTCAGCAGGTATTCTAGTCAGATGTCCTTCAAGTGTTGCAAGATAGTCTAGCTTCCCAAATGAGTGTTAAAATAACCCTTACCTTGCTTGTGCTTAGAGCAGCTGAACTACATGTGTATAGCTATCATAAAAATAAATTAGCCAGTCTGCATTTTTGGGTTAATCTTCAATTTCATAATTGAATCAGTAATTACTAGAAGTTAATATAATTAGGTGCTAACACTTAATTGAGAATTATTTATTCAGGAATCTTCAGTATTGTAACAATTCTTTCTTATAGCTCCAAATCATTCTGAGTAATATGCTGCATCAAATAAGCTTAACCAGAAATTGAATGGACATTACTTGGGATATGGCAGTTTAGGATTTTTAAGCTACTTTTTATCACTGAGGTTCTTGCTGAAAGAAAAGAGGAAACTGGGGGTTTTTGGCAGTCTTTCTAATTCTGCCCATGGCTCAAGTGCCACCTGAGCATTTTCAAAAGTCTGAGCCAAATTACATTGGAAAGACTCCTACTGTCTCCAGTAGCTGTTGATGAAGGTCCCAAGAGAGGATTTACCTCTAAATCTCTCTCAGAATAAGTGACTAAAATAAGTGAATCGCAATCCCCGATCAGTATCTGGTGATTGCGTGTGTGCTTGTACCTTTAGCTCCATATCCAAACATGAATTCCTAATGTGTTTGTTTCAGAAAAAATGAAACTTTATGTCATGGCATGTGGGTGCCACAGCTAATATACCTGCACACACAGCGATGCACTGCAAGGATTGTCTCAAAGATCAGCGAGGTTTTCATCTCTCTTACTTGGATTAAATTAATACCCGCCAGTAATTTACTGGAGATACACAAGTTATTCTCTGAGGAGCTGTCTTTGTTAACCATGCCTGAATACAGGCTCACTTTTTCTGCACCATGTGGTTCAAACAAGCTGCATTTCTTCTATGCACTTGAATTGGTTCGAGTTTCCATCGCTCTTCTCTTTTCCTGCGGTACTGGTTGGCTCCCTCCCATGCTAACCCCAAAGTGTAAATCAAAGTGTAGCCTGAGAGGTCAGTCAGGGCAGTTTGGATCTGAGTGTGAGCATGAGTCTAGGGCTAACATGACAACATATGAAGACAGTATGTCTAACTTTCGTTAGTTAATATTCAATATACAAAAGTAAAGAAAATGTGGAATAATTACTTTTTAACCTCAGTGCTACTATGAACTAGGTCAGTTCAGTAGAAGGAACTTAGAATCATAGAATCATAGAATTGTTAGAGTTGGAAAGGACCTCAAGGATCATCCAGTTCCAACCTCCCTGCCATGGGCAGGGACCCCTCACAGTAGATCAGGTTGCCCAGAGCCACATCCAGCCTGGCTGCAAAAACCTCCAGGGATGAGGCTTCCACCACCTCCCTGGGTAACCTGTTCCAGTGTCTCACCACCCTCATGCTGAAGAACTTCTTCCTAACATCCAATCTGAGTCTACCCATTTCTGGTTTTGCTCCATTCCCCCCAGTGCTATCACTCCCTGACACCCTAAAAAGTCCCTCCCCAGCTTTCTTGTAGGCCCCCTTCAGATACTGGAAGGCCACAAGAAGGTCTCCTCAGAGCCTTCTCTTCTCCAGACTGAATAGCCCCAACTACCTCAGTCTGTCCTCATAGGAGAGGTGCTCCAGCCCTCTGCTCATCCTCATGGCTCTTATTTGGACATGTTCCAGCACCTCCAGATCCTTCCTGTAATAGAGGCTCCAGAACTGGACACAGTACTCCAGATGGGGTCTCACCAGAGCGAAGTAGAAGGAAACTTGTGTGTTACACCCAAACTTTGCATTGCTGATTCAATGTATTCCAGACCAAGATGTGTCTTGGTGAGCAGTTCACTTTCATTTGCTGGTTCAGCAGAGGAAACCCCCCCCCCCCCCCCCCCCACTTCTCAGAGTGGTGTGAGAGTGTTAAACTGTCTGACTCCCAGGAAAGTCAATATTAGTTGTGCCGTAAGAAGTCTGTTTTCCACTTTATAAAGTAACAATGAAGGGCAGTAGGTTCAACAGAACTTCAGGATTTCTTTGATAAATCTGTCAGAGGCAAGGAATATTAAAATCTGTGTACTGTCTGTTTGCCTTTTCTCTTGAAATATAAATTAATTATGACTATATAAAAACCTTTTACCATAGCTAATTAATCTGAATCTCCTCATAAACTATGTGTCGACAGCACTGTATGTCTAATTATCTTTTTCACTTCAGAATTGTGCAGTTGAATAATGAAGAAAACATTACCTGATGAATTCTTTTATTTTATGATGGTATCTCTAGAGACAGAAAAGACAGAGCAGCTTAAATGCCATCTTAAATTACATCTTCGCCTTGGCAAGCTTTCAGCTGGTTTTGATTTGCATGGAAACCATTTTTGTAAGACTCATATTCAGTGAAAAGCAGAACTTAAATCTATAGCTAGAATAAATTATCTATAGCTATTTAGGGCTCTATTAAATCTAGATGCTAGGCACCCTTTTCACATGCAGAATGCAAGGGAACAGCTTTTAATGCCCTGTCAACCTGTTCTGTGAAAAGTCAATTGGGCAGGGAAGGTTTGATTTGGCTGGGTTTATTAAAATATCTTTCCCCTGCTTACAGCATCATGAACCACTCAGCCTAATTTAAACCAGGCAAATTCACCAATCTGCCTTGCATATCTGGAGAAACAGCTTTTATTTGGTAAAGTGATGACATCTACCCATAACTGTTGGCATGCAGGCTGAAGACACAGTTATTCATACACTACCAATAGGCAGTTGTTCTTTGTATGAGATACCGATATAGGGAGCATGTTGATGGATTATATGCATCCACGTTTCCCTCCTGATGGCATCAGCCTCTTCATAGCTAGTTAAGACTTCTCCCTAGGACACAGGAAGAGGATCAAATCTAATCAAATACCATTAGACTGGACATGTCATTAGTCAACCTTTCAATTTTTGTTATTTTTCTGTAACAGAGAATATGGCCACCTGCAGTACCACTGTGCAGCGTACGGCCACACGCGTTCCTGAGAATGCCTGTTAGCACAGTAGAATGATGATCTGATCTAGGCTTAGTGAGTATTAAGACCAGAGCTTAATTTGATCTAATGTCTGAGTTCAGTGCTCATTTACCATGTTGCAAAACAGCTTAAGCCAAGGGAGCTGCCTTGGGTGTGTACTGGTGCGAGAAGCAAAGACAGTTATAAATATCTTAAAAGCAAATACTCCTAATATTGGAATGAAAGACTTCAAAAGCTTAGAAAGAGAGCTGCTCTCTGTTTCGCCTGCTGTGCTTCCTGCAAATATTGATCTAGATCATGTTGTCAAGCGTGCTTTGAAAATAGGAATGTCTTGTCTGGATTTCCATCTGCCAAGTCTCTTCTCTGCAGATCCTTGCAGTTAGTGAGAAAAAAATACAATAGTACAAAGTGGTTTTTTCTTGCAGTACATAGAGGGAAAATAACCCTGAGACAAGACTAATTCTAACTCTGAAGTACAGACACTCATGGACATGTACACCTGTGAAGACTGTGGCAACCTAATAGACAGAATTGTGAAAGGACTGTAGCAGCCTAATGGAGAGAATCATATCACTTTTATACATCCTAATAATCAATCTGAAAATGTGTACCTTAAGTTCAGATTTAGAGCATGTTAGAGAGTCAGCTGTTCTGACCTCCATGGTTAATGAATTCCATGAGAAGCGAGCAAACACTAAAAATGCCCTGTAGCTCAATGTCTTCAGCCAAAAAGAACTAATCCAATTGACTGAGACCAAAGAAAACGACTGGGGATGTATGGTTCCAGAATGTCTCTGAGGTATTCAAACCCAAGTCAATTTAAGGACTTGTAAGTTAATAACTAGGACTTTACACATAATCCTGTACTTTACAGGTAGCCAGAGAAGGTTTTTTACAACCAGGGTAATGTGATTTTCATGCATGGTGTCAGTCAAAATTTCAGCAGCTGAGTTCCAGAGCAAGTGAAGTTTCCTCATTCAGTGCAGTAGTAAGACCTACAAAATGCTGACATGAAACTGTATTAGCTGGTTCTAGAGCGGACACAGGCATGCAAACTTGTGTTAGCATGAGTAGAGACCGTGTGTTTGGGTTTTTTCCCCCTCTTTGTTTTAAAACAGGATGAAATAAGCCACGTAGTAACTAACTGAACATGGACAGTAGAACATATGACAGCCTCATTTATCACCTGAAATGTTATCATAAATTCTCACCAAGTACATTTTGGTGCGTGAAACCCACCTAGTCACATTTGGCAGTGCGTATGTGTTAGCTGTAGCAGGCCTCTATCGATGGAGAGGGTGGGAAGTGGTTTTTCTGACAGAAAAATGCCTGTGATAAAGGGTTAGGTTGTCTTGTTTTTTTTTTTTTTCCTTTTCATGTTCAAAAAAATGAAACTGGTATTTCAGACACTGGATTCCTGCTTTAGAATTGACTGAGTGATGGATATGGCTTCCCTCTTCAGCGGGTGTTGTTGTAATGATGAGCTGTTTGTACCACTGCAGATGATAAATAGATACATTTGAGCACAGAGCCACCTGAGTTCATCTTTATACTTGCCTTGGCAGATGAAACTTGCTTTTCAATAGCTGTCCTCAGATATATTGCTGAAAGGTAAGATATGAGAATCAATCATTAGGGATGAAAGCGCTGGGTATTTATAGGAGAAAGGGTTATTAAAAGAAGATCAGCAATGGTTTTACCAAGAATAAATCCTGTCAGGCAGAATAGGACCGAGTTCTTTGAAGGAATGACAAAAGAAATAAATGATGGGGACGTGGTGGACATAATTTATGTAGACTTCAGTCAGGGGTGTAGCCAGCAACTTGAAGTTTGTACACATCCTGGCTGATCCCTTGCCCCCTGCCTGCGGTATCCTCATAATCTCGCGCAGCAGACAGGCCAGTGCGTATGATCACTAATGCAGCAGGCACACATAGATGTAGATTTGTATCAGAGCTGTGCTTTCAGAGCCCAGAAAAAAACCCTGCTGGCCCCAGGAAAAAACAGATTGTGGGTTGTGTGTGCAGCTTAAACAGACAGTTTGGAAAACATCTTTGGTAAGACAAAACAAGAAATACAGGTAATGGCCTCGGTCAATTAGACATTTTCTTTAGTTCCACACTGATCAATATTTCTTCTAATGTCTGTCCTCTATAATTGGCAGATGGACAGTCAAATTCTAATTTGGGGAATTCTTCCTTTTTTATATGACTTTTCAAGAGTCTAGGGACTCTTCCTCTAGTTGCTCATGTTTCTAGCAGCAGGTCCATCATCTCTTTCCCTGTTTCCAAAGGTCTTCTCCACTATGATTGTATCATCCTATGTTGAATGCAGGTTCTGTGCCAGGGGAGGTTTAGGCTGGATGTTAGGAAGAAGTTCTTCACAGAAAGAGAGATTGGCCATTAGTACGGGCTGCCCAGGGAGGTGGTGGAGTCACCATCACTGGAAGTGTTTAAAAAGAGACTGGATGAGGCACTTGGTGCCATGGTTTAGTTGATGAGATGATGTTGGGTGATAGGTTGGACTCGATGATCTCAAAGGTCTTTTCCAACCTGGTTAATTCTATACTCTGTATTCTTTTCACTGTGTTTTGCAAGTATTATGAATCCAACGAGTCAGAAAATCTTCTGTCAGCTTTTGTTCTACCTCCCATGAAAATCTGGCTGATAACTGTAGAGGACTTGAGACACCAGCCCTATACTAACTCCTAAAGCAAGGCCAGTCTTCATATCACGTCTGTAGGTGGTAAACTCTACTCCCATGAAAAAACTGACTGATAATTGTACAGGATTTCAGACACCAGCCCTATAACTATATCCTAAAGCATGATGAGTTTTCACATCACATCCATAGATGATAAACTCTGTGGGGTTACTTACTTGGAACCTTTTCTGATTGCCCCTGTAAAGACTCTACTTTTCTTCAATTTATCTCATATAATCTATGATATATTACTAGGTGTTATTACCTTTAATAATGTCGTGCTCCTAACTCATATTATTTCTGTTCTCCTGCATGTAATTAACTAGACATCATTCTTCCATGTGTACCTACATCTTAAAATTATGCTATGCCTTACATTTTTTTCCCCTAATTCCTCTGGCTAACTTAGTCTTTTAATTACTATTTCTTCATAATAATAATGTTACAGCTAAGCTTGAATTAAATCTAAAGCTTTGAAGAGCCACACATGTACAGTTTAAATTAAGTTTCAGATCTGAACTTTGCAAGTGAACTACTACTGAGTCCTGAAACTTTGCATCTATATTCCAATTTTACAGCTCACCTTCCTTTCCGAGTAGGCATTAGCCACATACTGTTTTTTTACAACATTTTCTGCAACTGAAACAAAGGAGAACAGATTTACTGGACAGGACATTAGGGAAAAAAATCTCATAAAGAGGGGTCAAGCATTGGAATGTGCTGCCCAGAGATGTGGCTGAGTCACCAACCCTGGATGGGCTGTTTAGCTGTGGTGCTTGGGGATATGGTTTAGTGGTGAGCCTTGTAGAGTAGGGTTCTGGGTTGGACTTGGTGATCCTGAGGGTCTTCTAAAACCTGAATGTTTCTGTGACTCAGTGAAGCTGGATACATATTTTGAAAGGCTGAGCTACATCCATACTGAGCATGCATATCTCAGACATGGAGATGTCCCTGCTCACTGCAGGGGAGTTGGACAAGATGACCTTCAAGCGTCCCTTCCAACCCAATGCACTCCATGATTCTGTGATCTACTCATCTTCTGCTGCTAAGATTCTGACTCATGGGATATGGTTGAATGTAACTGCAGAGTACACTGGGTTGCCTTTATAACATGTATGCAGAAGATCTATTAGGTCTAAGGCTTTGAAGAGCCCCACATGCACATCTCAGGATCTGTCTGGCCTCGAACCAGGACAGTCTGGTAAGTGTGCCCATGACAGTCCTCTCAGGTGCCCAAACACATGTGTTTTTGATCATAATGGAGCTTTATTCTTGGAGGTTGGTTGTAACAATTTGAGCTTATCATGAGAGCTGCTTTGCTTGCAAGACCTTGGTCTGTCCTCTGATACTTGCTATGCTTTTAGCTTTTGTCTAGAACTTCAAGTGCTGTAAAATTTTTTATTTCTTTTTCCCCACAGCATTATGAGATGCAAAAGAGTGGAACAACATAAGCAATGCCTGCCATAAAAATCACTATTTTTGATTTTTGCAGCATCTACCTGTTTGTCTCTTCCCATTTCATAGAATTGTAGAATCAATCAGGTTGGAAGAGACCTCCAAGATCATACAGTCCAACCTATCAACCAGCCATGGCACTAAGTGCCTCATTCAGTCTCTTCTTGAAGACCTCCAGTGGTGGTGACTCCACCACCTCCCTAGGCAGCACATTCCAATGGCAAATCACTCTCTCTGTGAAGAACTTCTTTCTACTATCCTGCCTGAACCTCCCCTGGCACAGCTTGAGACTGTGTCCTCTTGTTCTGTCACAGGTTGCCTGGGAGAAGAGACCAAACCCCACCTGGTTACAACCTCCCTTCAGGTAGTTGTAAACAGCAATGAGGTCTCCCCTGAGCCTTCTCTTCTCCAGGCTAAGCAACTCCCCACTAGACAGCAAGGGAGTTTGTTCAAGTAAGCATGTAATCATGTCCTCTAAGAAGTGGTGAACCAGATTGCCACAAGGCCTGCAAATGTTTGGCAGATTATTACTAGCCTTTTGTTTGCTTACAGGAGTCAGGCCAATCTGTTCTCTGCGCTATGTAGGTTCAAATATGAGCTGAATTTTCTTTGCATCCTATTATGTAGGCTTGGCTGAATGGTAATGGTTAGGCCACACCTTGAGTCCTGTGTCCAGTTCTGGGCCCTTCAGTTTAGGAAAGATGTTGAGTTGCTGGAATGTGTCCAGAGAAGGGCAACAAAGCTGGGGAGGGGTCTGGAGCACAGCCCTGTGAGGAGAGGCTGAGGGAGCTGGAGTTGCTTAGCCTGGAGAAGAGGAGGCTCAGGGGAGACCTTCTTGCTGTCTACAACTGCCTGAAGGGAGGTTGTAGCCAGGTGGGGGCTGGTCCCTTCTCCTAGGCAACCAGCAGCAGAACAGGAGGACACAGTCTCAGGCTGCACCAGGGGAGGTTTAGGCTGGATGTTAGGAAGAAATTCTTCCCAGCAAGAGAGATTGGCCATTGGAATGTGCTGCCCAGGGAGGTGATGGAGTCACCATCACTGGAGTTGAGGGGACTGATGAGGCACTTGGTGCCATGGTTTAGTTGATGAGATGGTGTTGGGTGATAGGTTGGACTCGATGATCTGGAAGGTCTTTTCCAACCTGGTTAATTCTATTCTAATGATATATGGCGGTCTCTCCACCTGACTTCAATTATAGATGTGTACTGCATGTTGCACTGAAGAGCAGCAGTTGGGGTTTTGTTGTATCTTTCTACCAGTGCTATCCTTCAGGGTGTCATTATCAAAGTAAAGCATACTTCTCAACCTCAAACAGTGTGAGTCTTGTGGAAAAAAAATAATAAAAAAATCAAGCAGTGAGATATGTGAAATTCTCATGGAATTAATAGGGTCTCTTTGATTTTTTTGCCCAGGAGAATACAAAAATAATAAAAAAAATTAAGCCAAAAAAATCTGGAGTCTCCTGGGTAAAACGTGAGAGTTGAGAAGTATGACATAAGCATTAGTAGCCTTTGTGCCTCTTGATAGCTCTGCTGAATCTCCCAAGACTCTAAAAGTTGATTTGTCAGCTTAACATTAGCTTCAGCCTTAGCTGAAGCAGTAGCTGTTGTTTCACCTTTATCAGCAGAAATGGTGCAGCTGCTGGAGGGACTGATGTGGTAAATCTTTTTGTGACACCATTTTGTTTTTGCTACTATCTCTAATTGGCTTGCTCGTGCACTCTGCATCCCAAGCCAGATAGGCTGAAAGCTTCATCACACTTTAATTAGAAAAGAGCTATTTTAAAGTTACAGAGTTGACTAATTTTATTCATCAAGTCTCTAAGGGTCACATTTTCAAACTGGACCACTTAAAAACGCCATTGGTGATGTTTTGCACAGACTGAGTTCACAATGCTGCATTATAAGCATCTTAATTTGACACATTCACAAAAAATTAATGTAAGTCTGCAGCTCTGGGGTTTGTATGTGAAACACTGACAGAGGCTGGTTAATATTTACCCCTGTCTTTTGTTGTGCTTGCTGCTTACAGCATCCATCTATTTAATCAAGTCTGGATGCCCAGTATTGAGTGGTTAGATATAAAATCAGTCACAGATCACAGGCTCACAGGATGTTAGGGGTTGGAAGGGACCTCTAGAGATCATCGAGTCCAACCCCCCTGCCAGAGCAGGACCATAGAATCCAGCTCAGGTCACACAGGAATACATCCAGATGGAGAGCCTGTTCCAGTGGTCTGTGACCCTCAAAGCAAAGTTCCTTCTCCTATTGAGGTGGAACCTCCTGTGCTGTAGTTTATATCCACCAACTACAGTCCTTAGCATAACTCCCTTTGCCTTTTTTTCTCTTGTATTTCCTAATCACATTGAATGAAATTAATATATGGGTTTGCAAATTAAGGCCATACATTCTGACACACTGTAGAATTAAGAGTGGCAACAAATTACTGCCAGGCATATATCTTGACATACTGTAGAGGTGAGGGTGGCCACAAATTAGGGCCAGGCATATATCAGGGCCAGGCATATATCTTGACACACTGTAGAAACAAAGTTGGACACAAAAGGATTATGAATGGGGTCTAGGACATACTAAGGCTGTAGCAGATGACAAACATTAAAGTGGATGGCACTGAACTTTCTGAGCATCCACATTCTCATCTGTGAGCCAGTGTGTGAGAGGGAAAGAGGGACAAAAATAGAATAAAATAGAATAAACCAGGTTGGAAGAGACCTTCAAGATCATCATGTCCAACCCATCAACCAATCTAACCCACCTAAACAACTAAACCATGGCACCAAGCACCCCATCAAGCCTCCTCCTGAACCCCTCCAATGATGGTGACTCCACCACCTCCCCAGGCAGCCCATTCCAATGGGCAATCACTCTCTCTGTATAGGACTTCTTCCTAACATCCAGCCTAAACCTCCCCTGGTGCAGCCTGAGACTGTGTCCTCCTGTTCTGGTGCTGGCTGCCTGGGAGAAGAGACCAACCTCTGCCTGGCTACAACCTCCCTTCAGGTAGTTGTAGAGAGCAATAAGGTCACCCCTCAGTCTCCTCTTCTCCAGGCTAAGCAACCCCAGCTCCTTCAGCCTCTCCTCATAGGGCTTGTGCTCCAAACCCCTGACCAACTTTGTTGCCCTTCTCTGGACACGTTTCAGCAAGTCAACATCCTTCCTAAACTGAGGGGCCCAGAACTGGACACAGTAGGGAGATCACCTGAAATGGACTGCATGCTTTACTCTGGGTCATCTTGCAGTGTCCTTGCATTCCCCTGTGGAACTACAGGATGTTCACTGTTACCTGGTACCTGTGAATCACTTCCTGGCTTCATCGTAGTCAGGAACATTTCCATTGTTCATTGGCTTTCTCAAGCATGCAATATTATAGCTTCAGATATTCTCCAGAACAGCCTCTATGTGAAAGGTGATTTTCAGTTCAGTCAGGCATACTGAATTTTTTATTGTTCTGGGTCTCTAGTGCAGACTAGTCATTCTATATGTAGCTGATTTTTTTTCCCTGCCAGATAAAATCCATTCCCATTCCATAACCTAGTACCATGGTAGTCTAGGAGAGAACCTGGTATTCCAGATAGGTGGTGGGGCACAGAGAGCCACATCCCATGTGAAAAACACACCTTACATATTCAGGTACGTTTGGATGTTTTCTTCCCAGAAGCATAGCCACCTTGCAGTTTTCTCCTGGCTGGCAGAATAACAAAGCTAGCATAGACATCCCTACAATCCAGTTCTGAAGATAAAGCTAGCCAGCTGTGTATTCTCAGGGCTGGTCTAAGGTGGTGGCAGTAGGAAGCCACTGCTGGCATGTTTGAAACAGTGAGAGTTCTGTGATCTACCTGCAGCAAGAGGAGGTAGCTCTTTATTAGTCCTTCTGTGTTCATGTGGAACTGCAACATTAAATTGCCCTTTGATTTTTAAAACCTTCCATTTGTTTGTTTCTCTGGTACAAAGACACTTCTTAAGCAACAGTTAACATAATCTCTTCTTATTATGGTTTTAGATGTTATCGGTCACAGTATCTTTTCTCATGTATAAGGACAGAGAAGTGGAGCAGGAAATCTATCCTCACTCAATAATCAACACAGAGGGATTCACCTTGATTAAATACAGAGTTATGCCACATCATATTTCCCATCTCTCTGTGGAAGGCTTAGTCTTAACAGAATGTGGGGCATCATGATGGGTTGGAGCAATTTGGATGGCATTTAAGGCTTTGTTTATCGTAAGGATGTGTCTACACTTGCTTTACAAACATCTTTTTTTTTTTCCTCCATAATTTTCTTGCCATCTCTTTTCCAAAATATGCAGCCCAGAAGAAAATATTTTGTGAAGTACAGTTGAAGTTGCATCTCTCTTCAGTGTGTCCTGTTGTGCTAAAATGTTTGTTAAATGCACACTTGTCAAGGGAGGGATTCCCCCTCTACTCTGCCCTGGTGAGACCCCACCTGGAGTATTGCGTCCAGTTCTGGAGCCCCTATTACAAGAGGGATCTGGAGGTGCTGGAAGGTGTCCAGAGACAGGCCACGAGGATGAGCAGAGGGCTGGAGCACCTCTCCTGTGAGGACAGACTGTGGGAGTTGGGGCTGTTCAGTCTGGAGAAGAGAAGGCTCTGGGGTGACCTAATTGTGGCCTTCCAGTATCTGAAGGGGGCCTACAGGAAGGCTGGAGAGGGACTTCTCAGGATCTCAGGTAGTGATAGGACTAGGGGGAATGGAATGAAGCTGGAGGTGGGGAGATTCAGGCTGGACATGAGGAAGAAGTTCTTTGCCATGAGAGTGGTGAAGCCCTGGAATGGGTTAACCAGGGAGGTGGTTGACTCCCCGTCCCTGAAGGTGTTTAAGGCCAGGCTGGATGAGGCTCTGGCCAGCCTGATCTAGTGTGGGTTTTCCCTGCCCATGGCAGGGGGTTGGAACTGGATGATCCTTGTGGTCCCTTCCAACCCTGACTGATACTATGATACCCCAGGGTAAGATGCAGGTTTGGTACACTTGGGATTGTGCATTGCTATTCTGATGGTACATAGAGTCATAGAGTCAACAAGGTTGGAAAAGACCTCAGAGATCATCAAGTCCATGAGGAGACAAGAAAATGTTGTGGTGATAATGTGATTATTTTTTAGCCTTTTAATCTCATTTCAGGTGTGGACTTCTGTTCCCTCACAGGTTTTATTTCTTTCATACTGTTGTATTTCTTTATGGTGGGCAGCAGCATGAAACTTGAGTATCCATTTGCAAAGGAGTTGGGAACACTGGCCTTGGGTTTTGCCTCCTCCCCATGCAGCCAACTCTAAACCTATTTTAAATGTAGCTGTAGGTTTGTGTGCATGTGTGGAAGAGCTGGCTGAAACCAGAAATCCCTGCTCTGCTGAAGTTTGGATGTTTCTAGATCCATTCTATCAGGGTAATGTTGCAGTGTAAAGGGTAGCTGAGTTACTCTGGCAAAGTTGATGTTGAGGGGGAGGAATTTCAACCCACCACAGCAATGGTATAAATAATAAAGAAAAAGTTAAAATGGTTCATTTTCGTTTGTTGGACCAAACAGATGTTTTTTATGGTGTAATTTAACAATGAACAAAGTTTTTCCTTCATAATACACTGCAGTGATTCATGAGGACTGTAATTCAGATGTTTTAAATGAATCAGTTTCAATCTTATTAAAAAAGAAAGAAAGAAGCAAAGAAAAAAAAACAAACCCCAAACCTTTCCCAATCATTTCAAGGCAATTTTCTGCCCAATGGTTGTATTTCCCTGTACCTTTATGATAATGTTGTGATTCTTATGGAAAAAGACAACCACACAACAAAACCCAAGCAACAAAACCCCAAACCTCAAACAAACAAAACAACAAAGCAAAACACTTTCTTTTCTTTTCCCCTGGAAGTAGCATTTTGTGACTTATTCTCACCTAGCAATGCAACTACCTGAAGGGAGGTTGTAGCCAGTTGTGGGCTCGTCTCTTCTCCCAGGCAACCAGCACCAGAACGAGAGGACACAGTATCAAGCTGTGCCAGAAGAGTTTTAGGCTGGATGTTAGGAAGAAGGTCTTCATAGAGAGTGATTGGCCATTGGAATGTGCTGCCCAGGGAGGTGGTGGAGTCACCATCACTGGAGGTGTTTAGGAAGAGACTGGATGGGGTGCTTGGTGCCATGGTTTAGTTGATTAGATAATGTTGGATGATAGGTTGGACTCAATGATCTCAAAGGTCTCTTCCAACCTGGTAAATCCTATTCTATTCTCTCCTATTATCTTCTCTTCTTTCCTATTCTCTTCTCTCCTCTTCTCTTCTCTTCTCTTCTCTTCTCTTCTCTTCTCTTCTCTTCTCTTCTCTTCTCTTCTCTTCTCTTCTCTTCTCTTCTCTTCTCTTCTCTTCTAATATTGAGATACTTTCAGGATTACAGTCTTGGAGAGACATGAATGTCTGTTGGTTTTCCTATATTTCTTTCCAGTGTCCCCTCATCTATACCCTACATGTATTAACATTCTAATTTTCTGAGCTCTAGGCCTCTTCCTTTGCATCCTTGTTCTCTCAGGAAGTTGCATGCAGTGTGGAAGGATGAGCTGCCAGGAAAGCTAGATTGGTGACCACTAAAGTATCATGTAGATAGCTGAGTCAATTGTTGTGACTACTTCAGATCTGAAAGGTGGACAAAGTACCACAGTATCACAGTATCACAGTATAACCAAGGTTGGAAGAGACCCCAAGGATCATCAAGTCCAACCTGTCCCAACAGACCTCACAACTAGACCATGGCACCAAGTGCCATGTCCAATCTCCCCTTGAACACCTCCAGGGACGGCGACTCCACCACCTCCCGGGCAGCCCATTCCAATGACGAATGACTCGCTCAGTGAAGAACTTTTTCCTCACCTCGAGTCTAAACCTCCCCTGGCACAGCTTGAGACTGTGTCCCCTTATTCTGGTGCTGGTTGCCTGGGAGAAGAGACCAACCCCTTCCTGGCTACAACCACCTTTCAGGTAGTTGTAGAGGGCAATGAGGTCACCCCTGATCCTTCTCTTCTCCAGGCTAAACAATCCCAGCTCCCTCAGCCTCTCCTCATAGGGCTTGTGCTCAAGGCCTCTCACCAGCCTTGTTGCCCTTGAACAAGTGATTCAGTTTGGAACCTGCTTGGAAGAGGCAAGCTAGCATGTGACAGGACACTGCTGTCTGTCAAAAAGCCAACTGTAGTGAAGGCTTGGATGATGCTTAAAGGAAAATCAAAGCTTGATTATGCAGACTTTCTCTGGTCTCTGAAACTGGTGTGATCTCTACCTCACAAAATGCAGGCTTCTCTCTTCTGTGGAGATTTCTATGTGACAACTTCATTAGAGATTCTGGAATCTAAGTAGTGTTGGATCATGGTTAAATGCTACTTAAAGCTGGTTATGAGCTCAGATTAATTTGTTGTTTATTCTGAGTGTGTACTGCTTTTATTTCAGTTTCTGAGGTCTAGCTCGAGCGAGAAATGAAGGTGTCTTGAAGTAGTTGGAAGAAATTTATGGCCACTTCCCTAGGGTTGCTGGCTGACTAGATTGAACTGAAACACAAATTGTTTACATTGTTTTGGACAGCAATAACAGATTACAAATGAGTTTATTTTATCAGATATCAATGTAGAGGAACAAAGGACAGCCACTCCAATTTCCATTTATAGCTACGGGCAAAGAACAGAATTCAGCAATTGGTCCTGTACGTGTTGAGTGTCTTAGGTTCTACCTATAGCATGTCCTAAAAACACGAATGCCAAATATTATCCGAAGCATGAAGAAAGTTCATATGTTGAGATGCATGTTCACCAAGGAACATGTGTTGCCAGGGTCAGGATAGTGATATAAATCAGCCTGGCACTGCTGTCTGTTCTGCTTTCTAACCCAGCAGTGACTGAGGGCTCACAAACTGTCATTAGATGAGCAGTGGTGGGTAGGTGTACGGGCAGACGTGCAGTACACTGCTAAGCAGATCTTCTCATTTTGAGTTTTTCCCATTGAGGAAGGGATGTGCACACCAGTATCACTGGAAGAAGAATGCACAATAATTTGGAATATTGGATTCTGCTAAATGTTTCTGTTTGACATATCCCTTTGATGCAACAGGCTGCTTGCATATGTGTGTGTGTGTATAGAAACGCTGCATACTTGTCTTGTGCCTATCAAATACTTGATGAGGAAATAATGGCAATGTGGCTTAGCCAAGCACTGGCATTTCTGAAGAGTAAACTTACTAGATTAGTGTGGTGGTTTTAGGCTATGCCTTTAAAATTTAGTTACAGATTTTGAGCAGAAAAGTAGAAAAATATAAACAAATCACTATTGAGTTTAAGAAGGGAAACAAAAGATTATTCCAAACAAATTCATTGAGGGAATGTCTAGCATAAGAGGAGCTGTACCATAACAATTCTTCCCTTTTCTCTTCTCTTCTCTTCTGGTCTCTGGCTGTTTTGCTTCGCTTGGGAGAGATAATCTGCGTGCTATGCCTGGCCTTGGCTAAGTCTAACTTCTCTGCTCCTTTCTCTTGCCCCTTTTGTACAGGGGGTACGGGGAGAGGCAGGGAGGGAGAAGCTTGTAGCTTCCCCTGGTCCTTGGCCAGGGGGATCCTTATGTAAATATCTCTATGATATTGTAACTCCTGCATATTTTGTACACCTTCATTGCATTCCATTGTAGAGGGTAGATTGTGCTTGTAAATACAGCTTCATTGGCTTCTAACTGAGTTGGTCTCATGTCTTGCATTTCTCTCACACAGAGGTTATCCACATGGAGCAGGAGTTGAAGCTTCCACCCTTGCATTTCTAAACAGTATTCTGTGTTTTGCCTTTCGACTACAGCCTTTTCTATACACCCTGAAGAAAAAATATATATGAAGCAAATTAAGAATTGGGGGGGGGGGGGGGGAAGGGGGGGAAGCTATCTTAAAAAAATCCTCAGGCTAATTAAATTTAGTCTTTTGTATCTGAGCAAAACTCTGAGCCAGACCAAGAGCCTTCTGAATATCAAGAGCATATCTTGAACTGGTTCTAATTTCCACTGAAATTTTCAGCTGGATGTATAGAAATACTTTGAGAGAATCTGGCCAAGTGCTGTTGCTGTGGTTTCCTCTATTGGAACATTCCATTCTTGCTCTCCTTTCTGCCATGCAGCGCCTAGTGCCTTCTATTCTGATGGGAGCTACATGATCAGAAAGCAATCCATATTGTGGGTGACACGTGGAACACAGCTCTACATAATGTACTTGGAAAACCATTGATTTCTGAGTTTTGGAGATAAAACTAAAATTCTATAACCTGGGGGGAAAAAAATATATTCCTCTTGTGAATGGTTTAAAAAAAAATAAAATATATTTTTTAGCAGAAAAAAGATTTTTTTATTGCAATCTGATTTTTTTTTTATCTGTATTTATTTTGGAAGATTCTTTTATTCCAGTCTGATTTTTTTTATCTGTGTTTATTTTGGAAGATTCTTTTATTCCAGTCTGATTTTTTTTCATCTGTATTTATTTTGGAACTACAACTGCATCTGCTTAAGAAAGAAAGGTTTGCCATTTTTTTTTTTATCCATAATCAAAATGCTCAAATATATATAATATATATATATTTTCCCCCCTCATCCCGTCTTTTAGCTTTCTTTGAAGTCACAATATTAAACCTCCTTAAAAATATTTATGTGTATTTAGTTAACAAAAGCTCCTGTAAGTTGAATCCATGCTGGCAAAAGGTTCAGGTAAGCTCTCTATATAAGCTTACAGACAATTGTGTAAATCTTCAGCCATTAAAGAGAAAGGAGAAAAAAGCCATCCTCATTACACTGCTGTCATTTACTCTTCATCTCCTGTCCTCTTTAGCAGCATTAAGATGGGATGTAAATTTGCCAGTTAATGCTGTTAGAAAATGGATGGTTCAAGAAGGGCAGGAATTAGAGATCAGTATTAGGTGCAGATAAGCTCCTTTTCCTCCGCAGTGGCGGCTGTTTAACATTCATGGGAAAATCATCATCAAACAGCGTTATCACAGCTCTGTTGATGGCTGAGGAACTTCATCACTATGATAATTTTTTTTTCTTTTCTTTTTTTTTTTTTTTTTCTTTTCCATAGCTGTGAGCCAAAAAGCTGCCTTTTATTTCTGCTGTCTGTAACTGCGAGAGAAGCTTGTTTGTATGGGTAGGGTATTGCAAACTCAGAGCTCTTCAGCCAGGTTTGATTTCTTTCCACCGTCGCTTCCCCCGCCCCCCCCTCCCCCTGCCCCTTGTGTACCTTGCACTAAACAGGAATGCTGATAAAAAAAAAGGGAGGGGGGAAAAAGAGTGCTCAAACAATCCTTCAAAGAATAACTGATGTTTTTATGATCAGTAATTCAAAGTTTGACAACTGATGCCGTTCTGTAATGAAACTGTCATCCATTTTGTTGTGAGTAAAGGGTAGAGACTATAAAGCCAGCAGGCAGAGAAGTGAATATCTAATGTCACATTACCTTGACCAGGAGATAGTTTAAAGATCACAAAACATTTCATTTTTTTCTGTTAAAACCACTTCTTTTTTTGCTTTTTTTTTTTTTTTTCATCATCAGGTGAAGAAATAGGGTAGGATAGGATAGGATAGGATAGATAGGATAGGATAGGATAGGATAGGATAGGATAGGATAGGATAGGATAGGATAGGAAGAATAGGATAGGAAGAATAGGATAGGAAGAATAGAATTAACCAGGTTGGAAAAGACCTTCGAGATCAAGTCCAACCTATCACCCAACACTATCTAATCAACTAAAACATGGCACCAAGTGCTTCATCCAGTCTCTTCCTAAACACCTCCAGTGATGGGGACTCCACCACCTCCCAGGGCAACACATTCCAATGGCCAATCTCTCTTTCTGGGAAGAATTTCTTCCTAACATCCAGCCTAAACCTCCCCTGGTGCAGCTTGAGACTGTGTCCTCTTGTTCTGGTGCTGCTTGCCTAGGAGAAGAGACCAACCCCCACTGGGCTACAACCTCCCTTCAGGTAGTTGTAGAGAGCAATGAGGTCTCCCTGAGCCTCCTCTTCTCCAGGCTAGGCAACCCAACTCCCTCAGCCTCTCCTCACAGGGCTGTGCTCCAAACCCCTCCCCAGCTTTGCTGCCCTTCTCTGGACACGTTCCAGCAGCAAGAGGCTCACAGCCTGTCATGTCTCTTTATCCCCTCCAACCCAAGAGGAGACCTGTTCTTTTTTTTTTTTACTTTCTTGAGTCTCTTTTTAAGTTAAAGATGTTAGTTCCTCTGGAGGTATTTTGCAACAATGCCCAACGTTCAGCTTTCAACTCATGAACTTTGCATAAGGACTCCCTTCTAAAGGATGTTTCTACCCCACATGCTCAGCCATCTTCAAGTGCATCTGAGATGCACATCATGGTTGTTCTTTAAATTGTACTTGGGAGGAGGGAAGATACACAGTTCCAGACTGTATGCATTCTTCCAAGGGAGACAAGGTGCTGTTCAAGGAAATGTTTTCATTTATTAAGGTTCTCAGCTTATGCTTCTTTGCAGCTTTGACCTATTTTTTTGCAGTTATCTGCCCTAAATGACATTTCTCATTTTGAATATGGCTGGAAAACATTGTGCTAAACAACCATTTTGGAGCTGCCACAGCACCACCTGATAATTTTGATATTTCCACTTTGAATTCAGTATTGATTTGGTTACTTAGGTAATTTACTTTTGACACAAGCTCATTCCATGTCTTTTCCTGAGCAGGGACTTCCAATCACGCCATGTTGTGCTGAATTATGTTTGGAGTTTAGAGATAAGGACTTTTGTCTACTCGAGACTCAGCTTAGGCCACCAAACTCATTTCCCATAGGAGGAGGGTTAGAATCCAGTCAGGAACCTAGAGGTGAAAGGCCAGGGCTTTATAATTTAAATATTTCCATATAAACATAAGTTTCAAGCAGATACTGTGTGGTCAGGGGAATACTAGTTATTTTGAGTGGAATTTCAAGGAACCCTTCCCTAAAGATGCAAGGTGCCTGAAAAGCCCTCAAGGCTGCTGCCTTCCAAAGAACCTGATTGCCTCCAGGGTGAACTCCTGCTTGTGGAACAGGCTGCCAGGCTGCTTCACAGCCTGTCTGTCATCCTCGAGGATGGTGCCAGAAGAGCCTGCCCAATCTGCCACCTTGTCTCCCCCAGTGTCAACAGGCTCCCGCTGGAGCAGGGGTTTAAGAGTACCAAGGCATCCTTTGCTGAGAATGTGGTGGTGGAGGCAGGAATCATTATATTCCCACACAAAAATCATTGTACTTTTTCATGACAAAACAAGCATATAATAGAACAAACAGACATTCTAGTCCTGACTGCTGCTGGGAAAGGAAGCTTATAGACATTGGAGGAATCCAGCTGAGGCATCTGTACTCTCTAAGTAACAGCCTCACAGACTGGAGATGGTTTGATTTTTCTTCAAGGGGGAAAGTTTGTTTCTTCTTCTGAGTTTCTGAAAAGAATGGTCACAGTGGAATGGAATGGAATGGAATGGAATGGAATGGAATGGAATGGAATGGAATGGAATGGAATGGAATGGAATGGGAATAGAATAGAATAGAATAGAATAGAATAGAATAGAATAGAATAGAATAGAATAGAATAGAATAGAATAGAATAGAATAGAATAGAATTAACCAGGTTGGAAAAGACCTTCAAGATCAAGTCCAACCTATCACCCAACACTATCTAATCAACTAAACCATGGCACCAAGTGCCTCATCTAGTCTCTTCCTAAACACCTCCAGTGATGGTGACTCCACCGCCTCCCTGGGCAGCACATTCCAATGGCCAATCTCTCTTGCTGGGAAGAACTTTCTCCTCACCTCCAGCCTAAACCTCCCCCGGCACAGCTTGAGACTGTGCCCTCTTGTTCTGGTGCTGCTTGCCTGGGAGAAGAGACCAACCCCCACCTGGCTACAACCTCCCTTCAGGTAGTGGTAAAGAGCAATAAGGTCTCCTCTGAGCTTCCTTTTCTCTAGGCTAAGCAACTCCAGCTCGCTCAGCCTCTCCTCATAGGGCTGTACTCCAAACCCCTCCCCAATGTTGTGGCCCTTCTCTGGTCAGAAGAATTTTTCAGGAACCATCACAGGCTTTTGGAAAGGGGTAGGAGTTGTGATGTTTGGATTAGAGGGGGTTTGTTAGCAGAATAGTAAAAATTATTGAGGAAACTTATTACAAGTAACAAGCAAGGTCTTGGTTTTGGAGCTGTTCTGCACCATCACATGCTTCTCCTCTTTATTCATTGCTTTTCTAAGCAGGTAACTCCATTTAGTTTAATAAGCAAGGAGTGCAGAAGAATGGATTTGTTAACTTTTTTACTACTGAACTGGATAGAATTTTATCTTGCAGTAGCTGTACAGTTTTCTTTCTGTGCTGAAAGGGAGGAAAATTGTGTTACCATAACACTGACCTTAAGCTGGTAAAAAGACACACCTTGCCTTTTCCAGAGTGCATGAAGCCTGCAAAACAGGCAAATATATTGGAGTGGTGAGACCCCACCTGCAGTACTGTGTCCAGTTCTGGAGCCCCTATTACAAGAATGAGCTGGACAAGTTAGAACATGAAAGGTGATTGTAGCCAGAAAAGGGTTGGTCTCTTCTCTCTAGCAACCAGCACCAGAACAAGGGGACACAGTCTCAAGCTGCACCAGGGGAAGTTTAGGCTCGAGGTGAGGAGAAAGTTCTTCACCAAGAGAGTGATTCGCCATCAGAATGGGCTGCCCGAGGAGGTGGTGGAGTCACCATCCCTGGAGGCGTTCAAGAGGGGATTGGAAGTGGCACTTGGTGCCGTGGTCTAGTCATGAAGTCTGTGGTGACAGGTTGGACTCGATGATCTTTGAGGTCTCTTCCAACCTTGGTGATACTGTGATACTGTGATACTGTGAACATGTCCAGAGAAGGGCCTCAAGGATGATCGGAGGGCTGGAGCTCCTCTCCTATGAGGACAGGCTGAGAAAGTTGAAGTTGTTCAGTTTGGAGAAGACTCTGAGGAGACCTTATTGTGGCCTTCCAGTATCTGAAGAGGGCTACAAGAAAGCTGGGGACGGACTCCTCAAGCTTAGATCCATTCCCCCCAGTCCTATCACTACCTGATCCAAGCTAGAGGAGATTTAGATTAGACATTAGGAAGAAGTTCTTCCCCATGAGGGTGGTGAGACACCAGGACAGGTTGCCCAGTGAAGTGGTGGAAGCCTCATCCCTACAGGTTTTTAAGGGCAGGCTGGATGTGGCTCTGAGCAACCTGCTCTGGTGGAAAATGTCCCTGCCCATGGCAGGGGGTTGGAACTGGATGATCCTTGAGGTCACTTCCAACCCTGACAATTCTCTGATGGCTTCATAACCCATTTAATTGTCCTGGGCTATATTCCCTTTTTCCTGGGACATCACAGTTTCTTGTGTGGTTCATTTTAAAATAACTTGGCCAAAAAAAAAAAAAAGAAAAAAAAAAAAAAAAAAAAAGAAAAAAAAAAAAAGTTGCCTTGGGTTCAGAAGAACAAAAGACCAAGATTGTAATTTGCCTCTTCTGCCCTTTAGCAAAGCAATCAGTAATTTTCTAGTATTTTACAGCCATCCGTCTAGCTATCTATTCATCTGGTAATACCCCTACTTTTTCTTGGAAATATTCAAATGTATTAACCTTTTAGCAACTGGTAAGCATCACAATGCTGCCTTCTATTAAGAAAGAAGAAACTTGCCCTTGCCAATTTTTTTTTTTGGTGCTAATTTATTGCTTTACTCTCTTTTCTCTAGACAACATTTGTCCAACTGTTTGCACTGCCAGTTGTGAGCTGTACTGCCTTGGCTTCCACATTGGCAGGGTGGTTTAAAGTAGAGCTGCTACTTCAGGGAGCTGTAGATCTGTTAACCTCCAGTAAAGCTGGCTCTTTGTCTCAAGTCACAGTATCACAGTATCACTAAGGTTGGAAGAGACCTCAAAGATCATCAAGTCCAACCTGTAACCACAGACCTCACGACTAGACCATGGCATCAAGTGCCACATCCAGTCCCCTCTTGAACACCTCCCGGGACGGCGACTCCACCACCTCCCTGGGCAGCCCATTCCAATGGCGAATCACTCTCTCGGTGAAGAACTTTCTCCTCACCTCGAACCTAAACTTCCCCTGGTGCAGCGTGAGACTGTGTCCCCTTGTTCTGGTGCTGGTTGAAGGGAGGTTGTAGCCAGGCAGAGGTTGGCCTCTTCTCCCAGGCATCCAGCACCAGAACAAGAGGACACAGTCTCAGGCTGCGCCAGGGCAGGTTTAGGCTGGATGTTAGGAAGAAGTTCTACACGGAGAGAGTGATTGCCCATTGGAATCGGCTACCCGTGGAGGTGGTGGAGTCACCTTCACTGGAGGTGTTCAGGAGAAGACTTGATGGGGTGCTTGGCTGTATGGTCTAGTTGTTGGGTGGGTTGGATTGTTTGATGGGTTGGACGCGATGATCTTGAAGGTCTCTTCCAACCTGGTATTGTATTGTATTGTATTGGTTGCTAGAGAGAAGAGACCAACCCCTTCCTGGCTACAACCACCTTTCAGGTAGTTGTAGAGAGCAATGAGGTCGCCCCTGAGCCTCCTCTTCTCCAGGCTAAACAACCCCAGCTCCCTCAGCCTCTCCTCATAGGGCTTGTGCTCAAGGCCTCTCCCCAGCCTTGTTGCCCTTCTCTGGACATGTTCAAGTGTCTCGATGATCCTTCTCATATTAGTCATATTAGTCTCATTAAGAATGATCTGTAATTGAAAAGTGAGAGTATTCAGCTGCCACAGCAGTGCAAGAAGGCACAAAACAGTTCATGGTGGCTCACTGGACTCCTCTAGAATGTGAGAAGGATGGGAGGATCTTCATGGGAAGGCTAAGGGCTGAGGTAGGCAGAGCATGCCTACTCAGGTACTGGTTTTGCCTTGGTTACTTAAGAGGTCTTCTGCAAGCAAAATATGTACTGCATTGACTACTCTTGGCTGAGTCTGGAAAAATGAAGTGTAGATTCAATTACCAACCTGGTTAATTCTAGTCTAGTCTAGTCTACTCTAGTCTATCCAAAAGTGGGCAGGTTATGTCAGAAAGAACCATTTCAGTAAGACTGGGCTCCTAGTGGTACAAATTATAAAGCTAGGCACCAAGCAGATTTCTGTAGAGAGCCCCAAGAAGTTGGGGGTTGATGGCTGCTGTGAGTATGTACCAGTCTTGGATGGAAGCAGTAGGGCTGTTGTGAGTGAGTAGGTGCTGAAATCACGCTACAAGTGACAACAACTTATCTGAATTCCAGGAAGATGATCATATTCTAACTGTGCCTAAGTCTGATCTCAAATCATTTACTGATCATTCAATTCCCTGTGAAAGTCAGGATAGTTTTCTGGGCAGAATTTTCTAAGATTTAGGCTCACCTGAGCTGGCATTGCCCATTGGGGGGTGTTTGGGGGTTCTGCAGTGTCACAGAGCCCTGAAACTCTTCTTGCTCTAGTCCTTTTGCATGCATAAACTCCCCTTTTGCCGGGCATGATTATTTATCAAAGGGATTTACATTACTGATCTTCATGGCTAGAATCCATGCTGCAACCCATGGACCTGTGTGTCTGTGTTCCTGCTTCATTTATGCACTGGAGCTGAAAAGGTGCAAACAACTGAAGCACAGCACAGCTGAGATCTGCACTCTTAACACCTCTGGCTGTCTTCAGCCACTGTGCTCTGCAGGGGCAGGGACTGTGTGCCATCTCTTCTCAGTGGCTTCTGTATATATTGGGGCAATTGGAAACTAGGCAACTTATGGACATTTATCTGTAACCTTTAATAATTTGCTATGCATATCCACTCATTCCTTTGTTATATTATCAATATTCTGCAGTGCTACTGGTTTTAATAAGAAGCCTTTTCACTGGTTTTCTTTGTTCTAGTCATCTAATCTCCTAATGGAAGTTTCTAATTAAATTCCTACAGCCATTTTCAAACTGCGTCTTGAATAACAAAGTCCCGCGAATGCTCAAAGTAGCTCTCCCCTTGACTTGGATGCCCTACCTTCCAAGTAGCTGTAGAGGAGTGATGCAGGTCACTGTGGACAGGTGTTGCTGAGAACCTCTCTCAGCTGAATGAGAGGCATAAAAAATGGCACATTCCCTATGCAGGAAATTACGCAGCAGGTTTAGGGAAAGGTTTCCAAGGTCTCACTTGTGATTGTAGTGGACATCAGACTGGTGAGGGGTGGGGGTTGGTCTCTTCTCCCAGGCAACCAGCACCAGAACAAGAGGACACAGTCTCAAGCTGTGCCAGGAGAGGTTTAGGCTGGAGGTTAGGAAGAAGTTCTTAATAGAAAGTGACATTGGCCATTGGAATGTGCTGCTCAGGGAGGTGGTGGAGTCACCGTCACTGGAGGTGTTTAGGAGGAGACTGGATAGGGTGCTTGGTGCCATGGCGTAGTTGATGAGATGGTGTTGTATGAGAGGTTGGACTCGATCTCAAAGGTCCCTTCCAACCTGGTTAATTCTATTCTATTCTATTCTATTCTATTCTATTCTATTCTATTCTATTCTATTGGAGCAAGGAGCACTTTCCTGATGGACCTGGTGCTCCACAGGAGATGAGAAACCAGTATCACCAGTGAAATTTATTACTTCTGTATCCAAAGCCCTTTCATTTGGGTTTGACCTTTATCCACTGGGAGAAGCTAAGGCTTGAATTGCTTTAATTAGTATCTCATCAGCATACTTCACATACTGCTGAAGCAGAAAGGAAAAAAAGTGACAAGAACTGTCAGAATCAGCTCATTAATATGATGAATATGATAGATATGAAAAACTCTGTTTGTCTAATTGATCCTTCTATTAATCCCAGGAAATATTGCAACTGGCGTGTGCCATCATTTCCAGACGAATCAGCAGCAGTGCACAGAGGAATCTGGCTACCCAAAGGTATTCCTCACATGGTTCCTAGACATTCCTGCATGCAGACCTGGTCATCCTCTAAATATTCTTTGACTGCAGTCTTAATGTGAAAGCCTCAGCCAAAGCTGCCACTTTCTCCCCTTACTCTAAAGCGCTGTTACATTCCTGCTTCTCCTGCACACCTGCAGAGGATATTGTTTTGGCCAGAATAAGATGAGCACAGGTGGTGGCATAATGCACATCACATCTAGATTTAACACCTGTTGCACATAGGGCTTACAAGTTTTAATCTGTTTTAGTCAGGTTTTTGGCACTTCGGTTTCCTACTTTTTCTGTAAAAGAAGAAAGCAGTTTAGTAAGTGGACAAAGAGCAGCAGCAGATTTATTTAGAAGTGGTTCAGATTCATCACCAGGGGCCTGCTCACAGCAGGAGCGGGCTTCAGAAGTGTTTATTTCCTTCTGCACAAGTATATATGCAGAAATAAAAAGTTTTGCACATTTTACAGTTGCATAAATCCAGCTTCTGTATGCTAGACCTCATTACTCAAGTCAGCTATGGCCGTTCTTACCTGACAGTCACAAAGCCAACAGCCATCCCACACAGTTGATGTTAGAGGTTAGGGAGGTTTGATTTAGAATGGAATGGAATGGAATGGAATGGAATGGAATGGAATGGAATGGAATGGAATGGAATGGAATGGAATGGAATAGAATAGAATAGAATAGAATAGAATAGAATAGAATAGAATAGAATAGACCAGACCAGGTTGGAAAAGACCTTTGAGATCATCAAGTTCAACCTATCACCCAACACTATCTAATTAACTAAACCATGGCACCAAGCACCCCATCCAGTCTCCTCCTAAACCCCTCCAAGTGATGGTGACACCACCACCTCCCTGGGCAGCACATTCCAATGGCCAGTCACTCTCTCTATGAAGAATTTCTTCCTAACATCCAGCCTAAACCTCCCCTGGCGCAGCTTGAGAGTGAGTCCTCTTGTTCTGGTGCTAGTTGCCTGAGAGAAGAGACCAACCCCCACCTGGCTACACCCTCCCTTCAGGTAGTTATAGAGAGCAATAAGGTCTCCCCTGAGCCTCCTCTTCTCCAGGCTAAGCAACCCCAGCTCCCTCAGCCTCTCCTCACAGGGCTGTGCTCCATACCCCTCCCCAGCTTTGTTGCCCTTCTCTGGACACCATCCAGCAACTCAACATCTTTCCTAAACTGAAGAGCCCAGAGCTGGACACAGGACTCAAGGTGTGGCCTAACCAGTGGTGAGTACAGGGCAGAATGACTTCCCTGCTCCTGCTGGCCACACTATTCCTGATCCATATAGGATGCCATTTGCCTTCTTGGCCACCTGGGCACACTGCTGGCTCATGTTCAGCCTACTATCAACCAGTATCCCCAGGTCCCTTTCTGCCTGGCTGCTCTGCAGCTACTCTGACCCCAGCCTGTAGCACTGCATGGAGTTGTTGTGGCCAGTGTGTTTTAAACAGTTGTGCCTTTCTTCTGTCTGTGGGATGACCAAGTAGGTGAAGTTAGGTAGAAATGTTTGATATCCACAGTGTAAGCAGCACGGGTCTTTTGTGCCTCGTGTCATGTACTGGCTGGTTCCAGATTTGTGCCTCCTGGCACCTCACTGAAAACACAGAACAACTTTTGTGTTGAAATTAGATCCCATGTAATATGAGGAAAAGCCTTTGAAATTCACTATATGAGCAGTGCTCCGTCCCCAGAAATGTCCACCTTTCACCTCTTTCAACTGTCCCCAGAGGGACCTCTGTCCAGCACCCTGGCAGTTATGCTTTCAATTTTATTCTGGATTTTTTCATTTTAAAATAAAATAGACTCTTTAAAAGTGGGCTTTAGGAGAGACCAGGAGCAGACTTACAGGAAAACTAGTTGGAAAAAACAATCAAATCTAATGGTCTTTTAAGTTCCATTTAGCTCCACTCACAGCGCTCTTTTCACCTCCATCTGAAACAAACTGTTTAGTCAAACCCCTTTTTGTTATGGCAGGTTGCAATTGTGTTCCCAGACCATTCTAGGAGAAAACTTTGCAAAGCCAAGAAAAGAGGAAAGCTTTCACTTTTCACTATGCTTGTGAATAAATTCCCTCACCTTTTTCCCCAAATAAAAAGGCTGGTTATCTCTGTGCTGGAGATTCTCCACTACAGCAAACTGAGTGCCTCATCAGTGATGTAGATTTCAGGACAGACAGTACATTGCCTGTAAACTTGCAGCTCAGATGACAGATGGAAACCCGATAAAGTGAGTGTGCTGATCACTGCAGAGAGATTAGAGCCTGTAATTTGCATCTTGTCTTCCAGTAAGGTTTGCTCCATTTTTGCCTTCACTTTTGCCTGAGCTTCAGCCACACACATTTGCAGCCTGAACTTACATGAACTTTATTTTTTTCAGGTAGAATGCTTCTGTTAGGATTTTAGTTCTACATCCAAGGAAATGCAGACACTTCATGGAAAGCGTGTCAACATTTCTGCCCCCACAAAAGGCACAGCAGAAATGTCCTAGCCTCTGTGCTTTCAAGTTGTTGTATTTAACAACCTAAAGTACCTCAACTGTCTCTTTGAGGACTCCACTCTAAACCACATTACATAGAAATATAGAATCATGGAATCATATTACTTGGAAATGCAGAATCATAGAATCATGTTATTTGGAAATATAGAATCACAGAATCACATTACTTAGAAATATCCTAGAACCATGGAATTGTTATGGTTGGAAGGGACCTCAAGGATCATCAAGTTCCAAGCCCCTGGCTTGAGCAGGGACACCTCACACTGGAGCAGGTTGCTCACAGCCACATCCAGCCTGGCCTTCAAAACATCCAGGGATAGGGCTTCTACCACCTCCCTGGGCAACCTGTGCTAGCGGCTCACCACCCTCATGGGGAAGAACTTCTGCCTAACATCCAATCTCAATCTATGGATTTCTATTTTTGTTCCATTCCCCCCAGTCCTATCACTCCCTGACACCCTCGAAAGTCCCTCCGCAGCTGTCTTGTAGCCCCCTTCAGATACTGGAAGGCCACAAGAAGGTCTCCTCGGAGCCTTCACTTCTCCAGACTGTCCTCATAGCAGAAGTGCTCCAGTCCTCTGCTCATCGTTGTGGCCCTCCTCCTTGCCAAAGTCCTAGGCCATTTTCTAGCTGGCTAAGCCCATTCCCCTTGAGAGGCAGAGAGAATGGGGCTTAGGGTCCTTCTTAAGGGGCCACCCGCCGCAGGCACTGCAGGGGTAGGTTGACATTAACTCACCGCGCAAATATTTGCTTGCATCTTTGCCATCTTCAAATTCTGTCTCTCTTGTTTACTCTTCTTTGTGCCTGCCTGTCATGTTTCTTTCCTGGCTGTTGCTATTAGTATGTAATCATTCTATTCCATGCCATGAACTGAAGCACATTTGTCTTTCGTTATCTGAAAGACTCCATATTAATAGACATAAATAACATGACTAGTGCCTTACACTTAGTATTATTTGTGTGAGACACACACCATGCAACATAACACAGAGTCACAGAAACATTCAGGTTGGAAAAGACCCTCAGGATCACCAAGTCCCATCCAGAACCCTACTCTACAAGGCTCACCCCAAAACCATGTCCTCCAGCACCACATCCAAACCACCTTTAAACACATCCAGGTTTGGTGACTCCACCACCTCCCTGGGCAGCACATTCCAATCCCTGACCACTCTTGCTGGGAAAAAAAAATTCCTAATGTCCAGTCTAAACCTACCCAGTTGTAGCTTGTGGCCATTCCCTCTTGTTCTGTCACTAATTACCTGTGAGCAGAGACCAGCCTCAACCTCTCTACAATGTCCTTTCAGGTAGTTGTAGAGAGCTATGAGGTCTCTCCTCAGGCCGCTCTTTCCAAATTAACCATCCCCAGCTCCTTCAGTTGCTCTTCATCAGATTTATTCTCCAGGCCCTTCACAGCTTTCTTTCTCTCCTCTGCACTGGCTCCTGCACCTCCATATCTCTCTTGTATTGAGATGCCCAAATCTGGACACAATACTCAAAGTGTGGCATCCCCAGAGCTGAGTACAAGGGGACAATCCCCTCCCTGCTCCTGCTGGAAAACACATTCTGTCTGTAGGCAAAGTCTTCTACTGCTGGCCATTGCAAGGCCAGTGTGAAGGCAACTGGCTTCATTTGATCAATTCTATATGTAAAGATTTGTTTGAGTGGAGGAGTAGGTTGAAAGAGGGACAGCAATGGCAACATGCCATTCTTTGACACTGTTTTGAAATTCCATTGGGTTGGAGATGATCTTGTCTTTTAGCCTGTGGAAATGGTACTGGGTGTTTGTGGTCTTTTACATGTCAACAGAATATTGCTTGACATGTTTCAAAAGCTGTTCTGGGACAGTAGATGTAGGATGTTTACTAGCATGTGCCCTTTAAACAGGTTTCTCTAAGTTTAAATAAGGCCATGTTGAGGACTTTGCATATTTTCATCTCAACATGAGTCAAAACTTCTTTACAGTGAGGGTGACAGAGCACTAGAACAGGCTGCCCAGAGAGGCTATGGAGTCTCCTCCTCTGGAGACTTTCAACACCTGCCTGAATGGATTCCTGTGCAGACTGTCCTAGGTGATCCTGCTTTGGCAGGGGGTTGGACTGAATGATCTCTGGAGGTGCCTTCCAACCTCGAATGTTCTATGAGTCTATAATATTTTCCCTTTCATGCTGAACAGAAAAGATTTAATTTCTGGCAGTTCTTCTTGCCTGTATATTGAAGACATTTACCACCACTGGCACTAAGGCCTTATCCCCCTGGGAAGGAGATCAGAGAAAACTGGCTAACTGATCTTACAATCTTGCGATGGATCTTAGGATCCATTTCTAACTGGGTCTTTAGGAAAAGGTGGAAAACTCCCAATGATGAACTGCACAGAGAGGAGGTAGTTTTATCGTCCTGGTCTTGGGGTTCTGTATAGTCCAGTAGTAGCAATCAGCTGAGCCATTGAGTACTTTGCCATACACTCTGGAAGGAACATTCTTCGGTGCTCATGCAAGCTCATGCAAGCTCTCTTGCTCATGCAAGCTCTCTACACAAACCTTAAGCCTTTTTTTTCCCCTCTTTTTTTCCCCCCAGTAGTAATTAATGAGGCTCATGATCTAGAAATTAAAATGGTAATAAGCTTTTAGCATAATGAAAAGAGCTTGTAAAGGCAAGAAAACACATTTGTGGGTCTCCAAGTCACATTGCTCCCCAAATACAAAAGCAGATGTTAGCCTTGGCTGGAATGAGACATATTGACTCATTTCCCTTTGCATAACTCTGTTAGAGCACCCATAACCTTATGCCATACTGAAAGATGATGCACTCATATCTCCAACCTCCTAATCTAATGTTCTTCTTATCAATAGCTTTGTTCATTTGGGGCTGATACATCAGTATACTCATTTTGGCTTGATTATTTTTCCCTTTGTTTGCACATGCTTAACAACTTCTAAAACACAGCAGTACAGAGTGATGTCCAGTGAGTGATTTAGGAGCCCATTAAATAGCTACTGCAGTTTAAAGGTGTAGAAAATCATGTCCTTTTTTTTTATGTGGCTGAAATTATACTTGGAGCAATTTAGGTGAAATGAATCCTAATTGCTCTACATTAAAAATAAGTGCATTATTTTACAATAGAATAGAACAGGATAGAATAGGATAGGATAGGATAGGATAGGATAGGATAGGATAGGATAGGATAGGATATAGGATAGAATAGAATAGAATAGAATAGAATAGAATAGAATAGAATAGAATAGAATAGACCAGACCAGACCAGGTTGGAAGAGACCTTCAAGATCATCATGTCCAACCTATCATCCCACACCACTTAATCAACTAAACCATGGCACCAAGCACCCCATCAAGTCTCCTCCTGAACACCTCCAGTGATGGTGACTTTACCACCTCCTTGGGCAGCCCATTCCAATGGGCAATCACTCTCTCTGTGTAGAACTTCCTCCTAACTTCCAGCCTAAACATCCCCTGGCGCAGCCTGAGACTTTGTCCTCTTGTTCTGGGGCTGGTTGCTTGGGAGAAGAGATCAATCTCTGCCTGTCTACAACCTCCCTTCAGGTAGTTGTAGAGAGCAATAAGGTCTCCCCTGAGCCTCCTCTTCTCGAGGCTGAGCAACCCCAGCTCCCTCAGTCTCTCCTCATAGGGCTTGTGTTCCAAGCCCCTTACCAACTTTGTTGCCCTTCTCTTTGTTGCCCCTTTGATCCTTCCCTCTCTCAATAAGTGCTAACAAATGCAATACCATTTTGAGAAGAGGATGAAACTCATCTTTTATGAGTAACCCATTTGCTTTTCTTTTTTAGATGATTATGTGACACTTAGCAAGTCTTACAAGTATCCAAGTGAAACAATGAAGCTTCTCTCTGTGTCAAAGACACCTAAGAACATACAAGAGTTTGGAAGGCTTTGGTCTGATAAGCAATTCATGAATATTGTAGTTAGAGTTTGCTCCTCACTGTTAGCTGAATTGATATGTGGAATAGATGTCCAGTTTTTTGCATCCAAATTGAAAGTAAATTTGATTTGTGGGGGAAGGAGGGAAGAAAGCATCATTCCGAGGAAGAGGCTTTGGTTTTGAAATCATTTGCTTTCTTTTAACACACACAGAACGCTCATCTGTTTGAAGTCTGCCTCCCAAATATAACAGGTTTTATCTCAGAGGCAAGAAAAAAACATGGTAATTTAAACAAAAAACCCCCCAAAACAACAAAATGGAGGGGGAAGAAGCATAAAACCCAAAGAACCAAAAGAAAATATATTTAAAACTCTTTCCAAGTGGTTTGAGTTGTTTGGGCATAGGCGGTACCTACATCTGGGGTCTACCGGAGAGTCAGGGATATTTACAGCGTATCTGTTCTTCTCTGATTTCATTTTATGAGCAGAGTTTGAGCCTACCTCATGAAACAAACATAACTTCTCACAAGCATCTTCCTTTCACGTTTCATAGCTGTAGCTTATCGCTCTCTACGTTTGTTGGCTCACTGCATATTGACTTCTTAAAAAGTGGGGAAATTCAGAACGAAGCAACAAGCCTTTGCTTGCACCAGGCAACTCTGAGGACAAAATGGGAGTTTTCAAAGGTGTTGGTATAAGGAAAAGGCCCGGTTTGTGTTATATGGCTAAAGGGTTTATGCCATGGGTTTCTTCATTCAGCTTTGAAAATCATAGAGTCATAGAATGGTCTGAGTTGGAAGGGACCTCTGAAGGTCATCTAGTCCAACTCCCTCTGCACTCAGCAGGGTCATCCTCAACTAGATCAGGCTGCCCTGTCCAGCCTCACCTTGAATATTTCCAGGGATGGGGCTCCAACCACCTCCCTGGGCAACCTCTTCCAGTGTTCCACTACCCTCACGGTGCAGAACTTGTTCCTAACATCCAATCTAAACCTCCTCCTCTCTAGTTTGAATCCATTGCCCCTTGTCCTATCACTGCAGACCTTTTAAACAGTCTCCAGCCTTCTTGAAATCCTGCCTTGAAGACTCAGTCTCACAATTCAGTATGAGGAAGAAGGCCATGGATTGCCATGTCCTGGGTACAGATGGTGTCTGTATCGCCAGAGTGGTCAAGCACCGTGATGTGACGGTTAGAACAGATCACCCTCTCCCTGAAGCCACTGAGAGAACTGCTTAGCAGACAGCTGGGAGACTTAGCAGCACAGCAGGTTATTTTGTTCCCAAATCCTTGACTGAGACTGATCACCTAATGAATGTGGAGCATTATACTCCCTATCTCATGCACTTGTGGATGTGCTATAAATAAATAGCTATTTTTTCTTAATGTGTTGGGCATGGGTTGCTGGTTCTCTTGCCAACCTATCCAGGCAAGCTCTCTCCATAACCTGGAGTTGTGTGGGTTTTGATCTCTGAGTAAAAGAAAGCGACCTTTAGAAGGAAGCCTGCACTGCAAGCCTGCCTACAAGAAGCTAGCTACCTGTGACAATAAGTTTTTCATCTAGGGAAGGGGAGGATAAAGACTAACTCTTCCAAAGCAGTTTACAAAGGAGATTCAGTGTACCATATTATCTAACCACTGCTCTGCCTTTTCACTCGGGGAGACAGACATTAAGGTGCATTAGTCCTATCATTTGTATGTCTGTAAATATCAATAAAGTATGTTATTTGGCATTCACATTTGCACAATGAAGGAGGAGGACTATCCTTTTCAGGAAATTTCACAGAGCCATTCACAAACAAAAGCTCAGTAATTTAATCTTTCAAAAGCTCAATAATGCTAAGTTCAAAATTGCAGGTTTTAAACTAATGTACCTGATAAGTAATGATGACAGAATTTAAAAGGCCCATTATTTGGTAATCTAATATTCCCAATCCCAGTTATCTGTCAAAGAGAATACTCTCCCTTAAACAGCTCTAATGTGTTCACATCTACATTAATCTCTGAGGGAGAAAAGAAGCATTCTTTACGGGCTTTATCTGTTTCCAAATGTCTGACTCCACAAGGAGCCATTTCGCACTGCTGCTGAGGCTATGTAAATGACTCAGATCTCTTTGTACCGGAGGTGCGATTTCTTACGGATACACGCGATACCGTATCACCGAGAGGCACTCCCTGCCCAGCCAGCCCTCACTCTTCCTTTACGTGCTGTGCCTGGTGCCTTTGAATCCTCTGTTGCTTCTCTAAAACAAACATTGTGCTTTCAGCTTTGCTCCTCAGCTGCTTTTCTTGCGTGATGTGCTGCTCTTCTCTGCGGCGCACCACTCCTCTTCGGTTGTGGCATCTCCCATCCGGACTCCAGAGTCCTGAGGTCGTGCTGTCTGTGTGGCAAGATTCACAAGGGGAAAGCTTAAATGAATTGTGCCTCTCCTTTCCAGGAATTTTTACAGGATAATGCACGAGAGAGTTAGGCTCAGGTGTACCACACACTCCCCACAGAGTGCATGGAGCGGCACGGGGAAATGGAGTCCCTGTGTTTTTCCCCTGGTCTTGTAGCCAAGCTTTACCTGCTTTTTAAATATCCCAGCTTGTAGCTCAGCTCTTTAAATCCCATCACTAGAGAGGCTTTGGCCTCAAGCAAGCCTGAGTCTGCCCTGCTCCATTCTAAATTCAGACCAATACAGGAGTTGTAAAGTGTGTGTGCAACATTCTGTTCTGAAGGGAGTTGCTAATTCAGGAACACTGTACATTTACAGTGCCTGCAGGCTGTCGGTTTGGGAAGGCAGTTGAGTGGTGATTGGTTTTTAAAAAGCAATCCTGTCCTAAGTCAGGAAAGAAAGTCTCATGTTCACATGTGAGAGCAGTCTGTTTAAATCTAAAGAGTAAGACAATAGGTTGAGCTCAAGGTATAGTAGCCATCTGTGCTTGATGGAGTTACTGCCATGAATCAAGAAAAATAAAAAATATTAAATGGAATGATGGAAAAATATTAAATGGAATATTAAAATTATGAAGAGCCGATGTCACTTTCAGTATGATTATATACGGTGAAGGCAGTGTCTGAACAAATGGATGTGGAGTAGCTGCATGTGTAAAACCCACTGAGACCATTAATTTCAAGGTGTGCTTTTGCAGCTGTGGGGTTTTTTTTTTGTTCTTGGGGAAAAGGAAAAAAAACAATCTAAGAATTTATAACAGCATAAATTTAGGAGAGTGTCATTTAAACTATATACTCTCAAAAGAGCTAAGAATTATCTCTGGCTGGATCACACGCAGAGAAATAGTGTTGAAGGAGTCCTATAGTGGGACAGTAACAAAAGCGATCCCTTAAAGCGGGTGGATGACAATAGCTTGTCACACATGGCTGGCTCAAAACATGCCACCACTGCTCAAAGTACAGAGTGCCTTGCTACCACCTGCTGAAAGCTGGGAGCTGCAGACATGGATGCTACCTGTGTAGGAATCCTCTAAATACCAACTGGTCAAAGAACAGAATTTATTTCACCTAGGAAAATGGTCACAATGGAGAAGTTGACGCAGCCATTTCTATGACACAGATGCTACCCTCTGGAAGCTAAATTTACTGTGGCAAACAAATGCCTCCAGATAGGAACTTGGTGATACATTCAAATACCTGGCATGAAGCTAACAGGCAGTTCCTAGCCAGCTCCAGGAGAGCTCTTCAGCAAGTGGTGAAATCTGCATTCATATTTTAGTGTTTTGTTGAATCACTGCAACAGCAGCAAGATATTAGCATGAAACATGTAACCCTCATGGAAACATTCAACTTCTGCATATAGATAGATGCTTATCCCACCTGTAATGCCCTGCCTGCCAGCCTCACTGTCTGCTGCAACTAAGTGTACAAAAGGCACAAATACAAGCTTCAGAAATGTTTGCTGTCTCTCTCCCTAGTAGCGTTCTACTCCTGTTTTGTTTCTGTGGAAGCCTACAGGGAAAGCTGACCCTTTTAATCCCATCTGGCACATTAAGTGTCTTTATTATTGATTTTGAAAGATTGTAATACATTTTTCTTGCACCTGTATGATTCAGAGTGATTGTTATTTTCATCAGAGTCCTCTCAGCGCCGTGCATTACATGGGGGGATCAAATCCTGCGTATGTGCCACTGGAGTAGGAGAACGTGAGGAATATTCTTTGTGTTTCTCTGGGCTGCTTTCACCCTTCAAAACCACGGAGTGCTCAGTTCCCACCTGATATATTGCATCTGATTGCCACAGGTAAATTGATCTTTATCTGCAAAAAGAGATCTTTCCTTCTGTTTGCATGCAAACTTCTTCCCAGATGATATTTAAACAGCTGCATAATGAAGAGCTTTTGCAATATCAGTAATTAGAAGTCAATGGGTCAGAGGCTGTGTTAGGCACTTTCTGTGTTTCTAGCTAATTCCCTTTCAAGTCCAAACACTACCTAACACTTAACTTCCGCTTTTTCTTCATTAGTATCTTGGGTTTTCCTTTCTTTTAGTGTTTCACTGCTCCTTTCTGTGCTTATAAAAAGCTCTGTTCAATATGTTTGGTTTGATTAATTCTGCTGTTAAATATCAGACTTTGCCCCAGTTTAGTTCACCTATCCATTTACTCAAGCATGTGGATGCTTTCATGTTTTGTTAGGCTTGAACAGATGGCAGCCAGCATCCACAACTCAATTTCAAACCCTGTTCTAGGCCTGCCTTAAGAAGTCTGGATTTCTCCTCAGGCTTGTGAATTTTCCCTTTCTTTTTGCTTCCTTCGGATTTGCTCTGCGGGTCTTTAGCTCCAGCTAGTGGCTTACTCCAACATGTAAATTTTGTCCAGTGTCTTAAAAGAAAGCAGAAAGGTGGGGTTTGGTTGTAATTCTTGCAGTGTTCTGAAGTGTGTGTGGAGAGGGAGAATTATTCAGAGGCATTAGTCCTTCCTGGCTAATTTGAGTTAAGCCACAAATTCTTCAAAATTCAATCAGTGCCCTGCTTTTCCAGATCACAAGCTCCCGTGCTATCACATTGGGCCGAATTCTGCCCTCAAGTGGAGACTCGCATAGCTCTTGTGGACTTCAAAGGGAGCTATACATATGTGTCGTAAAGCAAAAAAAAAAAAAAAAAAAGTAGATGTTTTATCAAATAAAAAGCTTTACTTCAGCTCCTGCTTTGACTCTGCACCTTTCTCATTGAGAGTTGGTGTAGCCTGTGTACAATGTGCGAAACCAAAACTGGAAAGCCCTTTATGTTTAGGTAGGGTTAGAGATTTGCACACACACCTTTGGTGACGTCCCTTTTATCTCAGGACTTTGTAGTGCGTGTGGATCTCTCCTGGGTCTGGCAGCCCTCTGCTCAGGCTGAACGGCACTGGTGACGGAAGATGCAAACTGTCCCCTGAAATAGCACAAGAATAAAGCTTTTGGAGGTTCCACTGGAAAGAGGGGTGAATGTCCCAGCCAAAAAGCTCTGAGGTGAATTTCAGGTATGGTTCTGCAGATGCAGCCATGCCCCGCTCTGGTAAATCTGCAGCCACAGGCAGGGAGTGTTTGAGACAAGCTGAATAGTGGAATGTAGGGAAGAGGGTTGTTTGCCCGTGTGGAGAGAAATTTGGTGTCTCAACTCAGCTAATTCACAGGGACTGCCCTCATCTTCACAATGTTACTTTTAAATGATAAACCCAAAGCTCACAGAATCCCACACATCTCTTTCTCCTCATTTTTCAACTGGAAGTTTCACTGAAAATGTGGGTAAAAGAGGTATCATTTGCAAGTCTCTTCTTTCCCTGGCCCCTGCCCCCCACCCCAAGAAGAAGTACCTATATCTATACTCAGTGAGATGAAAGCTCATGGGCAGACACAAGTCGAGCTTTGTTGTGTGACTCTCAGCATTGGCACCAATACAGATATGGCTGCCTTGGCAGCACTAGAGGAAACCCATTTGAATTCTACAATCCTCTTGTTTAAACCCAAAGACTCAAATGTCTGTTGTTTGTTCAAAGACTTTTATTGTTTCCATTTCATTACTTGGTGAACTGGATACTGAGACAGGTGTGTCTACAGTCTGTTCATATTGACTATCCATCTAAGATACCAGATAACATGATAATGCATTCCTGGGTTTCACAAACTTTGTCACTTCTGCCATAAAACCCTGGCACCTAGTGTAAATAAATATATCTGGAATATAGTAAATTCAGTCCAGGTCTCTCTCCAAGGGTAGCAATCTGTTCCTAAAGGCCTGACCTTCCTCGTCAGTCAGAAATAGCGCTAGTCCTGCGCTATTGATTCAATTCTTTCCTGGAGGTGAGAAAAGCACCAGAGTACATAAAGAGATTTTATGTCAACATCTCAAATAGCCGAAGCCTGGAAACTAAACAACATCTATACTGTGCAACACAGAGAATAGCTGTACATGTTCTGCTGTGCCACAGATCCAGCTGCATCCCTGCTTTGTCTGTTTGTACACCCAAGCACAGACTCGCCTGGACACACGATTTGTGAGCGTGTCTATATCTACGTTTATATAAAATAGTATCCACCTGCACACAGTTTGTTGGACTCCTTATCTCTCACAAACACTTCCATTTATTTCCAACACAAATGTTCAGAGAGCTGCCAAGTACAAGTAGAATTGCTAAGTGCTTCCCAAGGTTCTGTTGTCAGCCAGTGCAATGTTTTACCAAGGCAAAGAGAAAAAACACACCCCAAAACCGCATCAGTGTTGTCATTTTCTACGCAGTGCACCAACACTCGGGACACATGTGTAAGTCTATTGATCCGCTGGGTCAGGGACCTTAAAATAGTTGAAATTGTTCTTCAGAAAAATAAAATAACTCAGACATTTCTTTCCCCCCCCCCCCCCCCCCCTTTTTCCCCTCTGAATTACTGTGGTCTTTCAAAGTCCACATGAAGTATTACGCAAGGAGACAAAGCTATTTTACCAGGCAGGCAGATATTCCAAATTACTGGTTCTTAACAAGCATGGTAATACATCAGTCAAAAGCAATAAATTTAAACTTAATGAAATCTCAATTTGCCTACAGTGCATTTCACTTTGACATTTTCTACATTGCCACGGTGCTTTGATAAAGTTTTTTAAAATGCAAAGAAAGTGTCTGTAAGGCTAAAGAGCAGACTTGGTGCCATTGTGCCCAATGGAACATTACAGTACTTAAGTTCCATCACTATATGCCCTGTGGCAGACTAAGCCTGAGCGCTAACATAGGTTCAGTTTTCATTATCATCATGTGATTATCCATTTTACTGCATTTAACTGATAATACAACTACCAGCTCACCTTAAAAGAATTAGCTTGGAGGTTTCATTGCTTTCCAAATGGAATTCATTTGACAAACAAATGACAATTAGCCCAGTCTCCCCGTTCTGTGTCAGGATGGGTTTTGATTGAACCTAGACCAATTTACAATTTTTAAATGAGTTTAGACATTTACATTTAAAATGTCTAGAGGAAATTAGCCTTGGGACATCTAACAGCCAAAATGCTTTTTGAAGTTGATTATTATTTGATCTAGTACCCTCTACCTGTACATTTTGTTCTGACTTCAAAGTTTGGGAATGAAAATGCCACCTACACCTCAAAGCAGAGGGAAAAACTTAAAAGCAGTTTTACTCATTATGTTATGCAAAGAAACCTATATTTTAATATTCGTTTAATATGGTTAGTTAGCTTTAATGACACCAGTTTGACAGTGTCATAGTTTTCCAATAGAAGACGTTGATTGAAGTTTCCCCAGCTTGCCGCCGTGTTATTTCTTTTCCCGGAGAACGAAAGACTATCTTTTGAAGGTGAGATTCATGTGCCCCACACTGCCATTCTGCCACAGATAGAAATGTAACCGTGTGCAGATGAATGCCTGCCTTTGTGCAGAGGCAAAAATGTGTTGTCACTCCCATATTCTTCTCTGCATCCAAATCTTTGGGTCAGGTCTGTTTCCCCCCGTGCCAGGTTTGTCCGGCTTACAGTTATATTGGTCTCGAGACAGGAGGGTCTCCTCATGAGAAAAAAAAAGGGTTGTCAGTAACTCCAGTATAAATATGCAGGCTCAGATAACACAGCCATGGAAATTGGGCTGAAATTAGGCACATGGTAGATCAGCCTTGAGCCTTGTGTCCAGTTCTGGGTCTCTCAGGTTAGGAAAGATGTTGAGTTGCTGGGAACGTGTCCAGAGAAGGGCAACAAAGCTGGGGAGGGGTCTGGAACACAGCCCTGTGAGGAGAGGCTGAGGGAGCTGGGGTTGTATAGCCTGGAGAAGAGGAGGCTCAGGGGAGACCTTACTGCTGTCTACAACTACCTGAAGGGAGGTTGTAGCCAGGTGGGAGTTGGTCTCTTCTCCCAGGCAATCAGCACCAGAACAAGAGGACACAGTCTCAAGCTGTGCCAGGGGAGGTTTAGGCTGGATGTTAGGAAGAAGTACTTCCCAGAAAAAGAGATTGGCCACTGGAATGTGCTGCCCAGGGAGGTGGTGGAGTCACCAACACTGGAGGTGTTTAGGAAGAGACTGGCTGAGGCACTTGGTGCTGTGGTTTAGTTGATTACATGGTGTTGGGTGATAGGCTGGACTTGATGATCTCTGAGGTCTTTTCCAACCTGGTTAATTCTATTCTATTCTATTCTATTCTATTCTATTCTATTCTAGTCTAGTCTAGTCTAGTCTAGTCTAGTCTAGTCTAGTCTAGTCTAGTCTGCATCATACTACTTAGTTTTTAATTTTGTGTTATTAATTTCTGCAATTTTGTTAAGTTAGAAAGCTGTACATTTGGCCACTCTAAAAAAGTAAGCGCTGTTTCTATTGTGGGTTCCGAGTCCTTGAAGCTCCACTCCACACCTGTGGGAGTCCAAAGACTTTCAGATATAGGTCTGGTTTATGTTAGCAAAATCACTGTTTGGCTTTCAAGCTGTAATGATTGTTTGGGAAACATTTCTGAACAACTTTTCATGACTTTCTATGTACTTTGTGTGAGCATACCACGTTATCCACACAGTGTGCTCTTCTATTGTGAATCAATAGAATTTTCTCATGCCAGTTCTACTCAACAGGGTTTTAGGCTTCTGAGGCTTTAAGTTAAGTGTCCAGATACAGCTGAAAGCAAATGAGATTTTGGGACAGGCTCTGTTGGATACCCAGGTCTGCACCAGCAGCATTGGTGTTTTCTCATCACATAGAATCATAGTATCAACAAGGTTGGAAGAGACCTCAGAGATCATCAAGTCCGACCTACCACCCAACACCTCCTGACAACTAAACCATGGCTTCAAGTGCCACATCCGATCCTTTCTTGAACACCTCCAGTGATGGTGACTCCACCACCTCCGTGGGCAGCACATCCCAATGGCCACTTGCTCTTTCTGGGAAGAACTTTCTCCTCACCTCATGGTTACATTTGCAGAATAAAAAGAACCAAATTTTCTTGAGGAGTGAAACAGTCCTGTGTCATCATACCACATACTGCCTGACTTTCAAGTGGTGCCAGCTGCTGTATCTGTCTATGGGATATCACTTGCTAGTGATCAGAAACTTCTGCTTTACTACATGCCCAGAATACCAATTTTTGCCAGTCCTCAGCTAATGTCCAGACTTAAGTGGGAGCCAACAGATAGATGTTTCTCCATATTGGAGACAATTAACCTAGTGGACCTAGATATCACGCCATACAAATGTGGTGGAGACTGTTGATTTTAGAGGGAGTAAGATGGTGATGAAGGCCATTGGAATGGGCTGCCCAGGGAGGTGATGGAGTCACCATCATTGGAGGTGTTTAGGAAGATACTGGCTGAGGAGCTTGATGGCATGGTTTAGTTGATTAGTTGGTGTTGGGTGATAGGTTGGACTCGATGATCTTGAAGGTCTTTTCCAACCTGTTAATTCTATTCTATTCTACTCTTACCTGCTTAGAGCTTCTTCCTCAAAATAAAATGACAATGGGATCATTTTCTGTGACAGTCATGGCAAAGCGTGACACAGCATGCCATGAAACATGGCAAAGCATGAGCTCCTTGACACAGGGAAGAACGTAGCTTAAGGTCAGGCCTCTTTTGCCTGGCATCCCTTCCACAAGGCACATCATTCTGCTTCTGCTTTGGATGTGAAGCCTAAAGGCCTAGCTTAGATGTCTAAATTTTGCTGTGAGGGCTCAGTGATTAAAAAGTAAATGTAGGACTCCTAGGCAATTTGGTAACTAAGGATCATCTTGGACTTGAATGTCAGTCTTCCATGATGTAGTCCTTGAAGAGGACAAAATCTTTGGCCCGAAACATTTCTTTGAATGAAAATTTCTTAGAAATAGGGAAAATGTGAGGAAGAACCTTTGGGCAGACTATGCCAGGCTTGAAAATGCCAGCAGATTTCAGCAGATCCAGGTCCAGGATCAGCCTGAAGTGATGCTGCCATAGCCTTTCAGAAGTAGTTATTTGTGTATTTTCTGCGTCTGCTGTCCTCTAAAATATGTGCGAGTGCGATAAATACGCTTCGGGTGTGCTTGTTGAGCAAACAAACACCCCAGGGATGGAGGTCAGAAACCAGCTCCCCTGGGAAATCTCTCACTATTAAATTCAAAATTCTGTAATTTTCTCCAGCCCCAAAAGCACATCTTTAAAAGCAGATACTAAAATCCCCAAGTATGCAAGAGTGAGTCTCTACAAGCAGAGGTCAAAGTGCAGTGAGTGGACTGAAGGCACTGAAAAATCAGAGTGGCTAATCCCTCCAGTATCATCATTTAGGAAAATACTGGGTTTGCATTCCAACTAAGAGAACAACAGTTGGGTTTCTCACTTGGGAAGCTCTTTTGCTGGGTGTATATGCAGTGAATTCTGATAAATTTTAACCATTTCCTCTCATGGACTCAGAGAATTTAAGCCTGGCTTTTCAGTTGGGCTCTTGCTTGCCTGAAACTCTGGGTGTGAGGAAATGGCATGCGTGGCAGTGTTTCTTTTCTGGCAGCTACAGGATGCAGCCACCTGAGCATGAAATGCTCTCTGTCTTCAGGGATTCCTGCTCTCGTTGCTCACCCATGTGATACAGGTATTTGGAGCATGAAGGAAAGAGGGGGAGGGAGAGGCTGAAGATATTTAGATCTAAACATGTGGCTATAGAAGGGGAAGGCAGTGGGTTTAGAGGGGAAAAATGGTGTGGCCCCAAAGCATGGAGCTCATTGAATTCCATGCTCAAAAGTACCTTTCTCCAACTCCCTCTATCATCCAAACCTCACAAAAGAGCACACAACCCTCAGACAGAGGGAGGGAACGAGGAGGATGACTTAGTATTTCTAGAAAATGTTGGGGTTCATTTATTATTTATAAATTTCATTTTGTACATATCTTTAGGGACATTAAGAGATTAGCAGTCATGCAGTTTGTTCTGAGCATTAATGCTAATCCTCAAAGATAGGTGAAGGGTAATTTCATTAGTTTCCACAAAGGTTTGGAATAAAACTAACTGTTCGGTCAACAGTTTGAAAGGAGGTGCTTAGTGCTGTGCTCTCCGCTCTCCCAGCAGGCTCTGCCTCTCACAGGAGTGTGTCAGCACAGCCTGGCATCTCTGCAATGAGGGCACATTCCTCAGACCTCGCTTTATGTAAAATAGGTGGGTCCCTCTTTCCTAAATATGTCATAGAACATCATTGTCTCTGTCATGACACACAGCAGTTCAGGAAGGGAAGCTAATCTAGGAAATAAAGGGATCCAGACTACTGATGCCAAAATCAGCAATTACATTGTGCGAGATCTCATGAATTATTCCTGAGCGGTGATTTAACATTAATCTGAGTGTTCAGTACAAAGCTGGGCCGACACCAATAAAATGCTGACTGATTTGTTTTAAAAGAGTGCTCCTTCAGGCTTCACTACACTGCTTTGAAATGAATGCTTTTAGGTAATACCTCAGCCTTACCTCTGTAAAACACGGAGAGATGCACTCATGTGACTGCACGCTCAAACTCTACCATTATTTTTCCCCCCTTCATCTTGGGCTGGAACCATTTCCAAGTACAGTACTGAATAGTAGCCATGATGTAGGCAAATGGGCTTCATAACACAGAGCTTTCCCTTTCAGGGAGAATTTTGCCAAAATAAGACTTCTTAGTACTGGCTGGAGGTATTTGCTACCCATGTGTACTTCAGATGCAAAGAAGAGCCCCTCTGTGGTGAAGCAAGCAGGAAATTACTCAACCAAACATTGGGAGAGTTCAAGTGTGTTACAGTTACTTCTGCATCGTTAAACAATCTTGCTTTCCAATGAACAACAAAGGACAGTAAATGGTGACTGAACTGGTAATGACCATCTCGGGAATCACAGAATCAATCAAGCAGGTTGGAAGAGACCTCCAAGATCATCAAGTCCAACTGATCACCCAACCCTACCTAATTAACTAGACTACAGCAGTAAGTGCCTCATCCAGTCTATTTTCAAACACCTCCAGTGATGGTGACTCCACCACCTCCCTGGGCAGCACATTCTAATGGCCAATCTCTCTGTCTGTGAAGAACTTTCTAAGATGAAGCCTAAACTTCCCCCTGCACAGCTTGAGACTGTGTCCTCTTGTTCTGTTGCTGGTTGCCTGGGAGAAGATGAGACACCATGCATTTATTGTGAAGCACTGCTACCTGTGGCCAGGGAATGCTCTACCTGCAAGCATCTCTCATCTCATTCACAGTTTCTGCCCCTGTAAGTGGCTTTGCCACTTAATCATGTTGAAGCACTAAGTGAATACCTGCATCTCATCCATCAGCATAGCATTTCTGCTCAATAGTAACCCTCAGCCTGGGGTGCTCACAGGTATTCCCTGCATGTTCTTTTTAGAAATTAGGGGGAAAAAAGGGGTTGTCTGTACAGAGCCAGAGCAGACATTAGGGTGGTTATTCTGCAGTGACTTCAGAGCAGTCATATAGCAGAATCTAGCCAGAAAAAACCCTGCTGATTTCTGTCTTTCCAAAATGTTGTGCTGAAAACCACCTTCCAAACACCTATTTCCAAACATCAATTATTTCTGGGCAAGTCAGCATTCACAATAATAAATGACAATAACTCTCCTTTGCCTTTTGCATATCTACCTGCTGTCAAGTACAACCTGTAGAGCAAAAGGAATTAAGCTGTGTAAGGGCCATATATTCTGCATTGCTGTGTCAGATAGTTCCAGAAGCTGTGCCAGGGGAGGTTTAGACTGGATGTTAGGAAGAAATTCTTCATAGAGAGAGTGATTGGCCATTGGAATGTGCTGCCCAGGGAGGTGGTGGAGTCACCATCACTGGAGGTGTTTAGGAGGAGACTTGATGGGGTGCTTGGTGCCATGGTTTGGTTGATTAGATGGTGTTAGATGATGGGTTGGGTGTGATGATCTCGAAGGTCTCTTCCAACCTGGTTTATTCTATTCCATTCTAATGGACTTAGTGTGTAGCTTTTTGTCTTATCAGGTGACCTACAGCACAATAGGTTAGGCTGCTTGAATAGGTAGTTGAGGTAGTCTTCATTATAGAAGACTTACGTGGTTTATTTTTCCTTCATTTTCAAAACAACCCAGCAAGGGAAGCATCACTTCGATCTGCTTCACTTCGATCTGCTTCAGTTCTGCATTCTGTTGAGCATTGCATCTCATGAAGTCCCTCAATACAGAGATCTTGAATCATGGAATCATAGAATCACAGGATCACAGAATCGTAGAACCAAGGAATCATAGAATCACAGAATGGTCTGGTTTGGAAGGGAGCTCCAAAGGTCATCTAGTCCAACCCCTCTGTACTCAGTAGAGACTTCCTCAACTAGATCAGGCTGCCCAGAGCTTTGTCGAGTGTCACCTTGAATATCTCTAGGGATGGGGCCTCAACTACCTCCCTGGGCAACCTGTTCCAGTGTTCCACTACCCTCATGGTGCAGAATTTGTTCCTAACATCCAATCTAAATCTGCTCTTCTCTAGTTTGAAGCCATTGTTCTATCACTGCAGGCCTTTGTAAAGAGTCTCTCTCCATCCTTCTTGTAGGCCCCCTTCAGCCTTCAGGTACTGGCAGGCTGCTATTAGGTCTCCCCAGAGCCTTCTCCAGGTTGAACACCCCCAGCTCCCTCAGCCTGTCCTCATAGCAGAGGTGCTCCAACCCCCTGATCATTTTCATGGCCTTCCTCTGGCCCCACTCCACCAGGTCCATGTCCTTCCTGTACTGAGGATTCTGCACTTGCTGCCACTTGCTTACCAGCTGAGTGCATGCAGGGGAACTGGAGAATAATGAGATGTGCTGCGGCCTTCTGGCCTTAAAAAGATTTTTTTTTAAAACAAATTCTCTAATGAATGCTCTCACATTACAGGGCATTATATTATCTGGCACTTAAAAAATACCCTGGTGTCAATATTCAAGCAACTTTGGCTTGAACAGACTGTGTAAAACATGGCACTCTACAAAGAGGGGCAGTCTCAACTCAAATACTCTTTCCAGTGCTGTGCACCAGCAAGTGTGGTCTAGTTTTTGTCTTCTGGTCCTAATTGTGCTGAAAGATAAATGACAGCAAAGAACAGCATCTTTAAAAGTCTTGTTACTTCTTCATGTATTTATTTATAGAACTGCCTGAACATGACCAGCTCCCCTTGAACTAATAGTGTGTGGAGGTATTAATTCAGTCTCCCCGCTCCTAATATCAATATTTATGTACTAGGCACAGCAGTTTGTATTTTTATTGACATATTAACCTATTCTGTCTTGTCTGATCACCACAGCAGGAGGGAAGGGCAATAAATTGAAGTAGGAATTTAAAGCAATCTGCTAGCTGAAGAGCCAGAAGACTAAGATGCTCTTTAAATGGGATAGGGGAGAGGAACCATTTCCACCGGGAGGGAAGAAAAAGGTAATTCTGTGAGATAGCATCCTGTCTGGGATAACATTTGCTGCCTTGCACCTTTGGTGTTCCTTCACTGTTCACCTGTTCCCTCACTGTCTGCACAGGAATTGTGAAGTAGCAGCTGAGAATACAGCTCCAGGCTCAAAAAAAGAGATACTTTACTTGCTTCTCTGAAGCTTTGTTTCTAGCTTCACCATCTACTTTATTGGAGCATCCCTTTTATGAGACATACAGGAAAGAGGCTGAGCTAGTTGAGGACACCCCTGCTGGCTGCACAGGGGGTTGGATTAGGTGACCTTCAGCGGTCCCTTCCAACCCAGACCATTCTCTGATTCTATGGTGCCGAAGTGAGCTGACAGGCATAGTGTGCTCTGTCCTTGCTCATCTAATTCCAGCTGGCTTGACTTGCTCAGTGTGCTTCCTGCCCAGGAGGTGTTTCAGACCTCTCAAGAGCTACAGCCTGTGCTGTTCCCAAGTTGGGTCTTGCAGCAGCAGAGATGAATCTCCTCTGGGGCACCTGCCAGTGGTTTTTTATTGGCAAATCAGAGCTTAAGAGAAGGTGGCTTAGCAGTGGGCATGTTCATGATATGAATGGGTTTGAAAAAGTTATCCTTCTTGGGGCTAATCCAGCTGTAGGGCAGGGGCCAAAGTTCATGGGTTTTCCAAGGTCTTTTGAAAGCTGTTTAGGGGACTAGCTCTCAAGATTCCTCCCTCTCTTTGTAGATAACTCTTTGTTGCTATTATTATTCCCCCCGTTCTTGACTCATGATATAAAGCAGCCTCAAGACTGGTCCAAGTTTTATCTCTTGATAAAAGTCCCTGGAGTTCTGTTACCCTAGAAGTGTCAAAATAAAGACTATCCCAAATACATCACTTGTTTTACCAGTGGCACACCCTGGCATCTGGGAATGCCCCAGCACTACTAATTATACCGTGTGATCCTCACCTATGCATGGACAAGCTGACTAATCCAAGAGGAGGAGGAGAAAGGCTTAGAATTGTCAAAACTTATAATTCTTTCTACATTTCAAGCGTGTAGCTGAAATGTAGGTGGTTGAGTGAATGCCTTGACTGTGACCCAGGGAAAAGCTCAGACATTAAAATTAATGAAGAAATGTGTGTTTGTAGTTTGCAAAATGAAAGAATATATGGTGTCAGAAGAGGGTTTATCTTCTCTATGTATTTTCTTTTTTTAATGTAATAAATACAAAGCAAATAGCACTGGTTTATCCAGGGGAATATTGAAATCCATTAGGAATGCACTTGGAGTAATCTGATTCAACAAGTCAGTATATTTCTTTCAAAAGCATAATATTGCTCCTACATTGTGCAAGATGAAGGTTAGATTACATTTCTTGCCAGTGCAATAATTCCCACATCATAAATTCTGATGAAATTCTATCAATATATAAAGCAAATGGAAGTCTGACCCACCATGGTTCTCTAGTGCTCAGATGCAGGAGCTGACATATAAGTAAATCCCCAGCTGCTTTGTGCAATACCATTACAACTGTGCCATTGCCTGGGACCTGTTATTAGCTATCTTGACCAGAAGCCGCTGTTAGAGTTTGTGGTTTCTGCTCTGAATATTAAACTTTGGCATACAAGAGTCCTTATTGTGGGGAGCACTTGGAAATGGTAATACTAAATTGCTTTATATTTGCAGGATTTGATTGCCTGAGATGATACAGGTCTAGCTGGTGGGCCTCTCTTACTGCTTGTATTTCCAGATTATAAATCATTCCTTTGACTGTGTATCTGCCATGACCACTTCTCAGTTTCCCCACTATCCTTCGTTATATTACAGCGGGCAAGTGGGCTGCTGGGCCCTGCGCTTTTTTGTGCATGACTTTCAAGAATAAAGGCAAAGTTGGAGCTTTGATATACACTCTAATTTTAACATCAGATGGCAGTGCATATGTGAAGCTAAGGTATGGGGTACAGGTTTGGATGGAATGATCTAGTGTGAGCTGTCCCTGCCTGTGGCAAGGGGGTGGCACTGGATGATCTTTGTGGTCTCTTCCAACCATGACAATTGTGTGATTCCCAGTAATGCTGCATTCTAATAGCCATGCTGTGGTCAAGCTCCAATATTAGGACTGAACTTGAAAGACCCTGTAAATGCCCAGAAATCCTTAGGGTGAACTTGAAGGACTTTGTAGGTGCCCAAAAAGGCTTAGGATGAACTTGAAGGACTTTGTAGATGCCTAAAAATGCTTAGGGTGAACTTGAAGGACTTTGTAGGTGCCCAAAAAGCCTTAGGGTGAACTTGAAGGACTTTGTAGATGCCTAAAAATGCTTAGGGTGAACTTGAAGGACTTTGTAGATGCCTAAAAATGCTCAGGGTGAACTTGAAGGACTTTGTAGATGCCCAAAAAGGCTTAGGATGAACTTGAAGGACTTTGTAGATGCCTAAAAATGCTTAGGGTGAACTTGAAGGACTTTGTAGATGCCCAAAAAGGCTTAGGATGAACTTGAAGGACTTTGTAGATGCCTAAAAATGCTTAGGGTAAACTTGAAGGACTTTGTAGATGCCCTTTGTAGAAAAATCCTTAGGGTGAACTTGAAGGACCTTGTAAATGTCCCAAAATGCTTAGGGTAAAACAAACCCAAGCTACCATTATTAATGCTGTTCCTGACATCATAAAGCCTTTTAGAAGAATAAAAGCTTAGAGCAGATCGTGCAGGTCAGCTTGGAGTAAAAATTTTAGGCAGTGTGACAGAAGGAGCTATGTTCATTTAGGACATCCTGCTAAAGCACCATAACAATAATCTCAGAAACAGAGAGGAAAATCATTACAGTTATGCTTTCCTGGTCCTTAAAGGCTAGTGATGTTAAATTGAAAAGGAAAATAGTAAGAATGAACTACTGTTCATGATCTTATTCTTAAAACTTAGACTATAAACTATTAAAGACAATTTCACAGTTTTTAATCATTGTTAATGCAGTGTCTTGGATAACTCTTTGCTGTCTCATTATGCCTTTGTGAGATTAAGACCCCAATGATGTTTAACCCACTGTCAGAGGAAAAAAATGCCTCAATGGGTCTTTAAGAATATATAGGAGTATTTGAAACTTCCCAAGGTTTGGGTTGGTTTGGGTTCTTTCCCCCTTTCCCCACCTTCCCCAAGTGATACTTTTTAATAGAATAGAATAGAATAGAATTAACCAGGTTGGAAAGGAGCTTTGAGATCATCAAGTTCAACCTATCATCCAACACCACCTAATCAACTAAACCATGGCACCAAGTGCCTCATCCAGTCTCCTCTTAAACACCTCCAGTGATGGTGACTCCACCACCTCCCTGGGCAGCACATTCCAATGGCAAATCTCTCTTTCTGGGAAGAATTTCTTCCTAACATCCAGCCTAAACTTCCCCTGGCACAGCTTGAGACTGTGTCCTCTTGTTCTGGTGCTGCTTGCCTGGGAGAAGAACCCAACTTCCACCTGGCTACAACCTCCCTTCAGGGAGTTGTAGAGAGTAAGAAGCTCTCCCCTGAGCCTCCTTTTCTCCAGGCTAAGCAACCCCAGCTCCCTCAGCCTCTCCTCACAGGGCTGTGCTCCAGACCCCTCCCCAGCTTTGTTGCCCTTCTCTAGACATGTTCCAGCAACTCAACATCTTTCCTAAACTGAGGGGCCCAAATCCTGATTGTTTCACAGGAAGTCACAGTAGCAATGGTAGAATAATTAAACAGAAAAGCATTTGGGTGTAAACCAAACAATTAATGCTAAGCACAAAGATTTCAATGCAATTTTCAAAACTGGATTTCTTTTTGCCCAAAATAATTTCCAGTGCAAATCCAGATGGGGCTTGAAAGTCTCCAGAGAAGGAGACTCCACAACCCCTCTGGGCAGCCTGTTCCAGTGTTCTGTGACCCTCCCAGTGAAGAAGTTCCTCCTCATGTTGAGGTGGAACCTCTTGTGCTGGTGTTTATATCCATTACCCCTTGTCCTGTCACAGGGAGCAAGTGAGCAGAGCCTGTCCCCCCATCCTGACCCCCAGCCCTCAGATATTTGTACACATTTATTAAATCCCCTCTGAGTCTTCTCTTCTCCAGACTAATCATCAAGAATTACATTTTGAAGAAAATCAAACATCGGCCTGGTGGAAAGGGGGTGGAACGAGATGATCATTGAGGTTCCTTCCAACCCTGACAATTCTGTGATTAGCCCTATAAAATAAAATGTTGATGTTCTCGACTTGCAAATAATCATTTACTTTCCAGGAGAGATTAAAATGTGTTTGACATGCATTCTGTGCTAGAGCATTCAGATGCAGACACGGCAGGAACCTGACTCATCAGAGATTTTTCCTTCTGTGCTGATTCTGTGATGGAAAAAGCAAAGGGGGGGGCCCGGAAATAATTCATCCACACACCCCATAATTCAGCACACAACCCCTGCCACACTCTTCCAAAGCTCAGCAGAGATTTAACAGTGAAATACTGTAGCAAGGTCTCCCGTTACCAGGATTTATTGTTTTCCAAAATATACTAAGGAGCATTGACTAGAATGCCAAGAAGTTCAATTAGAAAGAAGAGAAAGAAAAGTACACCTGTTAGTTTTGAGGGAAAGCAGATTTGGGGATTCAATTGGCTTTTCAGCGTGCTTATGTTTCAGGGAATTCTGAAGTTCCTCTCCCCTCTTTAATGGGTAAAGCTGGCCCAAGACAAATTAATGTTATATTGATATCAGAAAGCTCAAGCTGGTGCTGATTTTGACAATGTGATAAAGGGCTCACTAAGCATAAGTGCTTTACAGAGGAGGCAGGTTTGCTGATGTGTTAGGGCTATGCTTGTCTGTCTTCTACACCTGGGGGCATTGCTCAGTATGTCACCTCCTCCTTTTCTCAGAATAATATGTGCCTGGTCTTGAGGCCAGTACTGATATAAATTCGCATACATGCTTAATGCAGGACCATTCAATCAGTAAATGCTCTTTGCCTGCAGCTCAGTAGTGGCCAGCAAGGCTCCTAGCTCAGCCTGGACCTCATCCCCAGACAGCAGCTCAGCCTGGTGTTAATACTTCCATCAGTCTTCAGTGGTGCTCAGCACAGACACTAACATGTGCTGTGCCTAAAGCAGGGACACTCTCCTTCTTGTCTGACTTCTGAGACATTGCCTTGATCAGCACGGATCAGGATATTAGGAGCCTTCATTTCATGAGCCCAGCATAAAACTCCCTGCTGGTGTGGACACTGCAGTCAAGCCCAATGCTGCCGTGCTTCTCACCAGCCCCCGGCCGAGCCTATTGATTAGCAAAGTTGCATCTGGGCCTCACTTCTATTGGGAGGCAAGCTGAGATTTGCCTAAACCATGCACCTGGGAGTTTGCACACTGCAGCACTGCTAACAGCTGGAGAGAGAGAGAGACACACACACACACCACTTTCTTATGGCCTGAGCACCATTCTGCCTCCTGTGAGACGCGAATGCCATGCTGCATTAGGCAGAGATTGCCTGCTCCGTGAAAGAGTGAGGGGCTGCGGCCGCGCCGAGCTGAAATTACTTGTGGCGGTTTCTTATCCAAATTGAGATTTTCTTCTGGACTTCATGACCCAGCTGCTGGCTTATTCCATCACTGCTGAAGATGTTAACTGCGTAGCATAACAGCCTGCCTTACAGAATTGCTGCTCATTTCCCCCAAAGCTGGGCACACAATGAACAATGCACAAGGGCCAGGAGGTAAACCTCACTGTTGCAGGAAATTTGCTGAATCGATTTCTGCTGAGGCAAAGCTTTATGCACATGGCTGCTGTATCAATTCATTTTGGATCCTTTCTGGATTCACAGAGCAATAATAAGAGATGCAAAGAGAATCCAGGTTATCTCAGCAGTCAGGAATAATAGCACTTGATGTGCTATTACAGCTAAATGTTACTGTAGCAGCTGCCACCTTTTTATAATCAACTGCCCCCAAGGCTTCACGTGGAAGGAGAAAGTGGGCTTGGAGAAATAAAGAATGTGTGCAACCCCTTTACATGTTTGTTTGAAGACCTTTAAATCAGTGACTGGTGAGAAATCCCACCCCATTTGGCTAGGAAGCATGGGAAAATGTATGGAATTGTACACTCCTTAGACACTTGGTGAATATAAATTACACCCTCAAGGAAAGCCAGAGTGAAAAAGGACAGGGACTGTGCTGCAAACAAAAGTCTAGGCCCTTCCCTTCTGAAGTTAATAAACAGTTTCAACCAGTTTCTTCATCTGGAAACCAGAGCTACTGTTGGAGGTGTCCCTTCTGGCCACAGGATGGTTGGACAAGATGACCTTTGGGAGTCTCCTCCAATCCAAAGTGCTCTGGGAATCTCTGAAAGACTGAATGAACTGGGTCTTTTCAGTCTGAGAGAGAAGACTGAGGGGGAAAAATCTCATCAGTGCTGATCAATACTTCAAGGGTGGGTGTCAGGAAGATGGGACCAGGCTTTTTTCAGTGGTGCCCAGTGACAGGAGTTCCACCTTAACATGAGGAGGAACTTCTTTAACTTAAGGGTGACTAGAGCAGGGTGCCCAGAGAGGCACTGGGGTCTCCATCTCTGGGTACTTTCACAATCTGCCTGGATGTGTTCCTGTGTGACCTTCTCTAGGTTAACCTGCCTTGGCAGGGGAGTTGCACTCAGTGATTTCCAGAGGTCTCTTCCAACCCCTACCATCCTGTGATCCTGTCATTTCCTAAAAGCAGTTCATGATTTCACTTTCCTCAGTGGAGTTTTCTCACAGGAAGCTGATTCCCAGAGAATTGGGCACCCTGCATTTTCTGTGTCTCCTTACAGACTGTGGTGGGTTGAAACTCCCACCCCCGCCCCCGCCCCCCCAACATAAACTCAGCCAGACCAGCTCAGGTAGAAGCAAATGAAAGCTTTATTTACAGGCAGAACTACAATCCACTGATGAGTATGTACAAAATAGACAGTATTTACAGATATTTGCAATTAATAAACAGCACAAGGATGCCACTGGTCAAAGACCAGGGGAAGCCACTAGCTTCTCCTTTCCTGCTGCCCCCCATACAAAGAGAGGGGAGAAAGAAGCAGAGAAAGTTGGTGTTAGACTTCACCAAAACAATGCAGCCAAGGTCAAGCAGAAGCAAGTTAGTATCTCTCCAGACTGAAAAAAGCAAGAGAAGAAATTGTTTTGGTACAACCAGTTTAAGTTCCTTATCTCCCCGCTGGTGATGTTTAGAAGTATCTTCATTTTCCTTTTCACACCCAATAGAGATTTATTTACATTTTACTACTTTTCTGCTCAAGATCTGTGGAAAAAAAAATATTGAAAGGCATAGCCTAAAACGACCACACAGAGCACCATGAAACCACTGAGCACAAAATAGAAAGAGGCAGTTTATTTGTATTTAATATTTATGCAGTTTCCTGGAGCTACATGGCTAAAAGGCTGCCCATTGGCATGGGCTGGAGTCACCATCATTGGTGGCGTTCAGGAGGAGTCTTGATAGGGTGCTTGGTTGCAGGGTTTAGTTGATTAGGTGGTGTTGGGTGATAGGCTGGACACAATGATCTCAAAGGTCTCTTCCAACCTGGTTTATTCTATTCTATATTGAAGGCATTGTTACCTTTCTGGACAGGCTGTGACTAGAGATAAACATGCCAGGTGGTAAAATATACCCTCTACAAAGCCTTCTGCTTTTTCAATAGAAAAATCCTGTGCATTTTGTTTGTAATTGAGTTGTTCCATCCCCACATCTGAAGCACTTCTTCCCCCTCCCCAAGAGCTTTGACCCTTCCCTGCCCTTGTTTTGATACTCTAGGAGCATACCAGCAGCCTTGGCAGTCACAGGAGAGCACAATGGGGGCTGCCTGCCTAGGACGGGTGTACACTCAGGTCCTTGTATTCCTGCTGGTCATGGGATGTGGCTGTGCTGAGCTGCCCTGAGGTAAGCCTGCACTGCCTGTGGCTCGCTTTTGCAAGATGCATTTTTACAAATGCATGGGATGCTGCTTTTCAAGAGAGCCTGGCAGCTTGGAGGAGCAGCAAAGCTCGTCTTTCATGTCTGCTGAAGTGAAAATAAAACCTACTGTTTGTTCACCACAAATACAGCACAGGAAAATGTTTCTGTACCACATGACTTCGAGCAACCTAATAATAAACCTTGTGGAGGATGTTAATATGGCAGGAATTTAATTTTGTTTATCCTGGGCAGAATATGCACTAATTGCCTATTTAATCATGTTTATAATTAACAATGATTCAGGTGTCAGCTTCTCTAATTACACAGGCAGGACAGTATTGTTTCCTCCTTACAGTTCTCTCATTTAGGCTGGAGGTGCTTGTTGTCACCCGCAGGCTTGTACTTCATGTGTACTGGTGAGCGTGGACAGCCTGAAAGCTGTTCTCTAGGAGACAGGCTCTGCTGTGAGGCACCTATTTGTTTCTTTAATTGGATTCTGCTCATTGGCTTATTGTAAATAAAACATAATTGTTGTATTTACCTTTCCTTTGCTTTTCACAGAATTAACCAGGTTGGAAGAGACCTCCAAGATCAAGTTCAGCCTATCAACCAACACCATCTAATCGACTAAACCATGGCACTAAGTGCCTCATTTGGTCTTGTCTTAAACACTTCCAGGGATATTGACCCCACCACCTCCCTGGGCAGCACATTCCAATGGCCAATCTCTCTGTGTGTGAGGAACTTCTAAGATCAAGCCTAAACCTCTCCTGGCACACCTTGAGACTGTGTCCTCTTGTTCTGGTGCTGGTTGCCTGGGAGAAGAGACCAACCCCCACCTGGCTACAACCTCCCTTCAGGGAGTTGCAGAGAGCAAGCTCTCCCCTGAGCCTCCTCTTCTCCAGGCTAAGCAACCCCAGCTCCCTCAGCCTCTCCTCACAGGGCTGTGCTCCAGACCCCTCCCCAGCTCTGTTGCCCTTCTCTGGAGACGTTCCAGCAACTCAACACTGCTGAACGCAGGGGCAGAAAAGACTTCAGCCTAATGTAAAATAATTACAAAGCACTTGCCCATCAAGCCCAGCAGTCACCAGTGTAACTCCAGCCAGCTGTATCTACATTTGGTGAGACACTGGCACAGGTTGCCCAGGGAGATGGTGGAAGCCTCATCCCTGGAGGTTTTTAAGGCTAGGCTGGATGTGGCTGTGAGCAACCTGATCTGGTGTGAGGTGTCCCTGCCCATGGCAGTGGGGTTGGAACTGGAAGATCCTTGAGGTCCCTTCCAACCCTAACGATTCAACACATCTCCTGGCCTCGAACCTTTGATGAAGGGACCCAAGACCAAGGTGAGTCACCCCTCCTCTGAATACAGAATGATTGATTTGGAATTCAAACCATGGTAAAAACATGGGGCTGAGGATGTCTGAGCATTATGGCTGACCTCTGGGGACCAAGGTGAGCTTCTGACAGAGAAGATCAGAACACTGTCATGTTAGGGGTGCCAGGCACTTCTTGGCAAGATGACTGCAGCCCAGTAGGGAGTTGACTGAGTACCTGAGAGGGTCCAACACGAACTTTTCTCCTTAGATAGGATTACCTGATTCATATCAAACAAGAACATTTGGTCTGATTCTGGCACCACTTGCAAGCATTTTGCAAACCACTTCCTCTCCATTATCCCCAATTTACAAACCAGGAGACTAAGGCTGAGACAGGAAATATGCCTAATTCAACATGGAAAAGCAATTCTCAGAGACCCACCAGGTCCCTTATTCACTTCAAATAAGGATACCTTCTTTTTGCTCCCCTGTTTTAATTGGGAAGCAAACATAATGGTAAAGAGCCAGGCAGTGCAATCCAGTTCATTCTATCACTAAGCACAAGAGGTTTGGTTCAGTTCTTGCCAGAGACAGGGTAGGATTTCTGGGGGATGTGTATGTGTGTGTGCTCATACAGCTGCAGATACATAATTAGTCCTCCTGCAGTATTACTTGCATGTCATAGTTAACATTCTGCAAGATGAACTAGGAAACTGTATTTTTTTTTCCCAGCAGTCTAACAGCACTGTCATAAAAATTCACAGCAGGCTGAAAATATCTCAGCCCAGGAGCTAATTGCTTTTAAACTCTTTTTTTTTTTTGGCCTTTATTTTTTTCCCCCCTGGAAAATAAAAATCTTGTTTTCCCCTTGAGGGCATGAGTTAGAAAGTGTACCCCTGCCCCAGGCTCCACCCCTCTTCCTTCATCTGCTGTAGCTGAAAAACTGCTCTGTTATGTGGTTGAAACAATTGCAGACAAATTGAATCTGTAATGAGGATCAATTACTATTGGTATCTTGGAATGTTTTTACATAATTAGGTTCTAGGCTTTCCCAAGCAGGTTTTGCTGCACAGGAATTAGAGATGAGGGTTTGAGTCGTCATGGGAGGTTGCCACAGTGTGGTGCCAAACACTGAGCACTATAAATGCTCTGAGCACCCTTTTCAACCCCACCCCCACTGACTTCCAGAAGTGATCCAACCCCATCCTGAGGATCTGAACCCTTGTTCTGGGGACTGGATGAGTCCATCAGTCACTGCTCAGAAAAAAAAAGAGAGGAAAAAAATCTCTCTGTAAAGCAGACATTTGTAATTTACATAACTTCAAGCTCAGCAAGGTCAGGAATGAAACTTTCCTATCAAGACTGTGAGATATCTGTACCCATGCAATGCTTCTACAGCATCTTATTGCTTCAGCAGAGATGCAGCAAGCTGGGAACCCGGCTGCCAGTCTCCTTACTCAACAGTGGGAAGAAGCTTTCTTTCCAATTTGAATGCAGGACACCATTCCTTTCCTGGGTTTGGTTCAGAAGATGGACAGTGGGGTTTGATTTCTGGAGATCCCTTCCAACCCCTAACATCCTGTGTGATCTAAGTTAGCCTTTCAAAAGTAGGGTCATTGTCTAATCAAACATGAGTGTAACCCTAGAGTATCAAGTAAAGGATTTTTACTGCCAGTTTTTGATCAATCATAGTATCATAGCATCAGTCAGGGTTGGAAGGGACCACAAGGATCATCTAGTTCCAACCCCCTGCCATGGGCAGGGATAATTTGTGCTATAGGAGCTGCCTGTGGCAGGATCCTGGGCTGTGAGATGACTGAAAAGGAGTGTTTGGAAAGCACCTCTCTGGGCCAGCAATAAAAGAACCACCAGAGGTTTGACTGTGATGAAGAGTCACTTTAAAATGGTGACACTTGGTGGCTTGCTCAGATATCACTAGAACCCAGCCCAGGATCACAGGATGTTAGGGCTTAGAAGGGACCTCAGAAGGTCGAGTCCAACCCCCCTGCCAGATAGAACCCAGTGCAGGTCACACAGGAATGCATCCCAGCGCAGCAGCACAGATTTGCTCGGTCCAGTATATGGGCATTAACTGGTTAGTATTGCATAACAGAAACCAGAGCCCACAGCAGGATGCTGTGCCGGAAGAGGTCTTTGTGCCAACCCCTGAAAGGCACAAGTCTCCTCCTTGGAGCCTCTAAAGCTCACCAACTGCAGCTGGGTGCAGGAGACGAAAGTCAGAAAAGATTTTTCTTACTTCAGCATCTGAGATGTCCAAAGGCCACTGGAATGTGCCACCCAGATAGGTGGTGGAGTCACCAGCACTGAAAGTGTTTGCAAAGAGACTGGATGAGGCACTTAGTGACAAGGCTTAGCTGATTAGGTGGTGTTGGGTGATAGGTTGGACTCTATGATCTCAAGGGTCTTTTCCAACCTGGTCAATTCTGAAGCAGTCAAACCCTTTCCCCAGATTTGGTGGGTTTTTTTGTTCTTATGCCAACAATTTTTATTCACCCTGGAATTTCATGGAATTATTTCCTTTCTTGTGGCAACATACAGAAGACCTTATTTTCAAAACAAGTCAGCTTCAAATCCAGACTCCATCAGTTCATCATAGCTACTATATTACATTTTGATTTCTATGTACAGTGAAAGAATAAATATGACCTTGAAGATGCTAACTTGGTCTAAGTGGAAAGTGTCCCTGCCCACGGCAAGGGGTTGGAACTAGGTCATAGAATCACTGGAGTTGGAAATGGCCTCTAAAGGTCATCTAGCTTAACCCCCCTGCCTCCCCCACCACCACCCCCTTCATCTTCTCAAAGCAGCTCCTGCTCCCTCTAGTGCCATCCTCCACCCTGCCTGAACAGCCTGCTCCATCACTACCATTTTTTCAGCCATCCCAGAGCCAGGGGCAAGACCATCACCAGCTAAGAAACCACCCAGAGGAGCTCAGCCCCAGGAAGGAGTCCCAGCCAGCACCCGTGGGTGATACTGGAGGAGTCATCAATGATTGCCCTAACAACCGGGGGGCCAGCAGGCCCCGGCCTTTGTTGTCACCCCCACCATCACCCAGTGTGCGCCAGCGGCACTCACCAGTGAGAAGAGGAGGATCCTCAGCCCCAAAGGGCTCAGCTTGGGGCTTCTGCCTTTCCTGGGGGGGGGATTAAATAGGGGAGTGGGTGGGGAGGGCCAAGTGGCCACAACTGGGGTGGGAGGAGACTCCAACAGAGCCCAGGTGCTCTGGGTTTGAGGAGAAAAGGGGGGAAATTGGGGTGGGTGGGGTGGAAAAGGGGCAGACTGTGAAACCAGTGTTGTTGAGAAAGAATGGAGATTAAAATAATATTCAGATATGAATTATTGCCTTTTAGTGATTGCAGGATGCTTTATATGGCTGCTTTCTGGATGCTTTCCACTACTCTTGGATGTTAGATAATTTATTGACAAACCCAGACATGATGTTGATAGGCCAGTATTAAGCTCAATAAACAAAAAATACCCCACACACCTGCTGCTAAGGTAATTGTATAGTGTTACCATCTCAGCAAACTCTTCATCTCAGCCCAGAGGGGGTTCTTGGGGTGATTTTCCCACCCATCTGTGTGTAGGGGAAGGGGCTTGCTACTGAGAGCAGGCTGTGTGAAGCCAGGACACTGCTGAGCTGAAGAGGAGTCAATGGGTTTAGCTGGCAGAGTTGAACTCTCCTCCAGCTAAACAGGAACAGTCCATGCCACAATGAGCCCTGTGGTCTCTCCTGTGTGAGTATGGAGACAATAGGAGTATGAGATGGAAATCCTTTTTCCTCCAGGCACAAGTGCAGGAGTTACAAATAGTAAAGAGAAGAGAGAGTTCTTCCAGCAGGAGAGCTGCACTGCTCTACCCTGAGGCATTCTGTGGTCCTAGTACATGGACAGCAGATCCAAATTTGAGTAGGGGAAGATCTGGATGAGGCACTTAGTGCCATGGTTTAGTTGATTAGATGGTGTTGGGTGATAGGCTGGACTTGAGGATCTCAAAGTTCTTTCCCACCCTTGATTCTGTGATTCTGTGACCTTCTCTGTGTCTTTAAAGTTTCCAGACAAACCCCAGGGCGAGTGCCGGGGTGCAACGCTAATTTCCTGTCACTGTCTCAAGCCTCAAACCAGATCAGGGGGACTCTGCTCAAGCACCAGGCAGGCAGGGCTGACCTGGGCAGGTGCTCCCCTGGCTTGGGCTAATGATCAGATCGCTCATTAAGAAAGTCTTTCCTGGAACAAAAGTCAGAGCTGATGTTTGTTCACGAAATAAGTTTCAGCATGCTGGGAGAAAACTGCTCAGACTAAGGTCAGAGCAGTGGAGTGGAAAGCAGCATATGTAACAGCAGCTTAAAAACCTCTCTCTTCTGAAATGTTGCTACCAGCTGAACACAGAGATATTGTGTTTGCTGGGACTGAGGCGTTCTTCATGGTTGATGGGTTGGACGCGATGATCTTGAAGGTCTCTTCCAACCTGGTGTATTGTATTGTATTATTGCATTGTTTTTTATCTTGCATTTGGCCCAACAAAGCATCAGAGCATCATGCCCATTCTGCTATCTAGTGGCTACTCTGGTAAAATGCATCCACTGCCATGCAGCCTAAAACCCCCATAATCCTGCTTTTCCTCTCCTCCTTTATCATAGAACTTGTTCAATTATATTGTCTTTTCTTCTCTTGATGCCTATCTACAATTATACCTCCCCAAAGCAGCTATTGTATAACCTGTGGGTCTTGGATTAAGTTCACTAGCCTGGTTGACCCTCATCCTGACCTTCACTTAATTAAATACAGGATTAAGCCCAAGGAGTATGCAACTCAAATCTCAGGTTAAAGCAGAGGGAGTTCAGAGTGCTGGCAATGAACTGACTGATGTTCATGAATGAGCTCACCTGGCCTTGTAAAACAGCATGAAGTGTGTGATCGAGCCTGTTGCTTTTGAAAAGGCAGCTGATTGCCTTTAACTCCTTCTTGGTGAACCTTTCCCTCCCTGTGGATGGAGTCGTGCTGGAGAAGTGCCATCGAAGGGGAGGGTGAGAGTTCACTCTCACACAAGCAGCAGCTTCCCTGGATCCTGGTAACAGCGGTGAAGACAAAGCGTCGTCAAGAGCTTTGAGAGGAGTTCAGTGTCAGAGATGCTGGTAAGGGTCTGAGTGCTACCCCAGCAATTCAGGGAGGTTTCCAGTGCTGTTACTCAGTGCATTGTTTTCTCCTCCAGTCTGCTGCTGCCAGGTCTCGGGATCAGGCACAGAGAATTATCAGCGTTCCTTTGAAGGTAGCATGGGAGTATGGTTTATCATTTTTGCTGACCAATTAAAGCTAAAATAAGTCATAAATCAGCATAAGGAGGCACCTAATTATAAAAATGAAGTATACGGAACACTTCTGTCTTCTGTAACCAAAAGAATTAGTTTTCTTCCCCCCCCCAAATTATTTATGCTTAACCTTGGAAAGAGAGGATTTGTGTTTAACTGATATAAACCAGAAGCAGCACAACGAGAGCCCTGATTGTGCCAGGACTCCCTGTGCTCGTTCCTGAAGTGCAGACCAGCCTGTGTCATCTCCAGTTATTTTAGGATGCAGTAAGTTGCTAAGGGTTAGAGCTGTGGGTGCACTGATGCCTCTCCTAGAGCAGCTTTCATGCATAGCCCTCTCCAAGCTGGCTTTCAGAACCTGACTCGCCAGGATCAATAGCTTTTTATGTATCAATGTATTAGGTGATTAGGTGTTTAAGCAGCGTGTGGAGCCGGCGCTTAGGGACGTGGTTTAGAGTTGACCCTTCAGCGCTGGGTTGAAGGTTGGACTGGATGATCCTTGAGGTCTCTTCCAACAGGGTGTTTTCTGTGGTTCTGTGTGAGTTTATAAAGGCAAGAGAAACAACCAAATGCTGAGCCAAATCTTCAGATGGTGCAAATCAAAGGAGAAAGGAGGCCAATCCTGATGTCTGCTGCCTGCCCTTCTAATCTGAGGCCCTTAAAATCTGCCTGTTAAATTTGTCAGAGCAAACCTAACACCTCATACTTAAGAGGGATGCTACATAAGTGGCACTCTGTATATATTTCCATCCTGTCTGGCCATGAATGGAAATTCTGAGGAAGAACATCCAGCTATTCCTGTTAAGAGACTTCTTTTGAGTGGAGGCTGCATATGATGTGAAATGCAGGTAAGCTTTAAAAGGCACACAGGAAATCCTGCTGTGTTCCAAGAGTCAGAGCGTGGAGATGCAATCTGGAAACGGTCAGGACTCCCCCTCTACTCTGCACTGCTGAGGCTGCATCTGGAATATTGTGCCCAGTTCTGGGCCCCTCAGTTCAAGAAAGACACTGAGCTGCTTGGGAGAGTCCAGCACAGAGCCACAAAAATAATTAGGGGAGAGGAACATCTTCAGTATGAGGAGAGCCTGAGGGAGCTGAAGGCTCTGTAGCTTAGAGGAGACTGAGAGGTGACCTCATCAATGTTTATAAAGATGTGCAGGGTGAGTGCCGAGAGGATGGAGCCAGGCTCTGCTCTGTGGTGCCCAATGACAGGACAAGGAGCGATGGGTGGAAGTTGAGGCGTAGGAAGTTCCATGTAAATATGAGGGAAATTTTTTCCCTGTGAGGGTGACAGAGCACTGGGACAGGCTGCCCAGGGGGGTTGTAGAGTCTCCTTCTCTGGAGGTATTCACAACTCACCTGGATATGTTCCCGTGTGATCTGGTGTCGGTGATCCTGCTCTGGCAGGGGGTTGGACTGGATGAGCTCTCAAGGTCCCTTCCAGCCCCAGGAATTTTGTGATTCTGTGATGAGGTTCTAGCCTGCAAAAACTTTTGTTTTAAACAAGTGGGGAGTCCTGCTTGAAAATCCAACATGCTCTTAAACATTTTGCACATGGAATGACTAAGCTTCTCTCTATTCACTGCCCCAGAAAGAAAGGAAAAAAACTTAACCCCAAAACAAAACAACACCAAAAAAGCCCCCCAAAACCCCAAGAAGAGCAAGGTTATTGACTAGAGATGTGTTTAGTGTGTGCTGTGGCTGCAGAGCCTCCGAGTAAGGCCCAGCTGCCTTTACATTTCTGTTTTTCTCCCCTGAGACAGCGGGAGACAAACTCTGAGCTCGTCAATTACAAATGCCCTGAAATGTTGTTCAGAGCTTTTCTGAGTATCATGCTACAGTCTATTCACACCCATGAAGTAAGCCCAGTGGGCACGAGCCCCCAGGCAGCATCTCTGAAGAGGGCTCTGTGAATGCTCTGGCCAGCATAAGAACAATTGCAAACACATTATTGAGGGTGTCTTGTATCATCTCCCTACCTTATATTGACATTTTCCTGATGCTGTCTGCTTTGCAAATGTCATGTCACACGGGATAAAATGAGGAGCAGCACCAGGAAAACCACGTAATCTGGCTGGGTCAGGGACTCAGCTCTCTGGAAACCCATAGGAGAGCTCCTAGCCTGGGCTTGGGCAGGTAATTAGCATTCAGGTACTCCAGGCTTTTAAATCCATTGCATTAGTTGAAGAGCGTTTGCCTTAGATGTCCGTTGCTGGTGAGGAAGAGTTTGTTTGCTTTGAGAATCTGCTTTAAATCTAATGAGCTATTGAATCTCCCCAGACTCCATTTGACAGTATTCTTTTTCCAGCTTAATTTCTTCCTTTTTTGCCCCCCCCCCCCCCTTGTTAAGAACAAAGGAGCTTGACACCCCTGTACAACGTGGCACAACAAACAAAACTTTGAAAATAAATAAAAAGCAAGCCCGTGACTAATGCCTTCACTATGTGAAGGAGCAATGGCTCAGTGGATCTGCTGTTTCGTAGGCAAAAATGCAGAGATTGCCTCTTTTGTCAGTTCACAGATAAAATCCTATTCTTTGTAATCCCTGAAGAAACAAATCAAATAAGCCCGGGCTGAGCTAACCATTTTCAATCCATCAAAGCAATCAAATTCTGTTTACCTGAATCAGAATGATTTCTAAAATGTTATTAAAAAGTAAAATGGAGTTTAACTATTCCAAAAAACCGAAAATGATGTGCAAACACCAAAGGGATAAGATTTCAGTAATTATGTAGACACAAAGTCGGTGCCATCATTTGTGCCACAATACAATGTAGCTATGGCGTATAAAGATAAAGCCTCCTTTGTCTCACATAACGGCTGCAAGTGATGCATAAACATAATTAATGTAAGGAGTCTTCAAAGGGGAGAATATTCATTTAGGCAGTTAGGTTTATTGCTCTTTCAGGCAAACAAAGGTTTCACAATCTAATAAACCAATTAACTGATTATGTATTTCACCCAAAAGGTTTGTGCGTGGCACACTGCTATCGTTTCACCAATCGCCGTCGCTTCTCACGAGGCAGAGCCGGAGTGTGGGGCTACAGTTCAAGCCTTGCCCTTAATAGTGGTTTTCTTTGCCCGCAGAAGGGCAGGTGAGAAGGGCAGGGAGGCTGGTGGGAGATCCCGAGCACAAGCCCTGTGAGGGAGAGGCTGAGGGAGCTGGGGTTGTTTAGCCTGGAGAAGAGGAGGCTCAGGGGAGACCTTCTTGCTCTCTACAACTACCTGAAAAGAGGTTGTAGACAGGCGGGAGCTGGTCTCTTCTCCCAGGCAGCCAACACCAGAACAAGAGCACACAATCTCAAGCGGTGCCGGGGGAGTTTAGGCTCGAGGTGAGGATAAAGTTCTTCACTGAGAGGGTCGTTTGCCATTGGAATGTGCTGCCCAGGGAGGTGGTGGAGTCACCATCGCTGAAGGAGTTCAAAAGGGGATTAGACATGACATTTGAAGCCATGGTTTAGTTAGTCAGGAGCTGTTGGGTGACAGGTTGGACTTGATGATCTCTGAGGTCTTTTCCAACCTTATTGATTCTATGATTATTTTGAAGTAAAGGCCATGAGAGGCTTGTGCCTACCTCCATTCCCTAAACATAGCAGCAGGCTTCATCCCAATCCTATCCTGTGATAGATTAGAGTGGAAATCATGATGTTGTTCCCCTGTCACTCTTCTTGAACCAATCCACATGAAGAATTACAGGACATTTTATCACCCCTGCAGAACTGCTTTTCATCACAGAATCACAGATTGTTAGGGGCTGGAAAGGATCTCAAAAGCTCATCCAGTCCACCCCCCTTGCCAGAGCAGGATCACCTAGAGCAGATCACACAGGAACACATCCATGAGGGTTTTGAATACCTCCAAGAGAGGGAAACTCCATCCTCAGCTGAGGACCAGGGGGATGATATCAGTAAGGGTGTACAACACTGCAGTTCATTCCAGCAACAGGATTTTCCTCTGCATACATTACAATAGATGGAATAATAGACCTTGTAAAAATCTCACCAAGCAAGCATGGCCTCGTAGGGAGCCCAATCCAAGTTTGGTGCAGCATATATATTTTTACTGTACTCTAAGCAAGAAACCCCAAAAACCTGCAGAGAGAATGCAAAACCAAACAAAACTCTCCAAAAGTTTAGTGTGGGGGTTTGGAGGGGTTAAATATATATATATAAAAATGTTTTAAAAATATATATAAATATATAAAATTTGATAACTATATAAAAATCTATAAATATAGCTATATAAAAAGATACATAAATTGAAGGGCCTTCATAGTTAGAGTCTGCATTCCCTCTCTGATGTAAAAATAGCCTTGCTTCTGTAGTTGCTGAGGTCCAATCCTGCCTGTGACAATTGCTGTTGCACTTCTGGCTCCTGTCACAATACAGCCTGAAACTTGCCAAAGCCATGACACAAAACCTCTGTCCTCCCTCAGTTTGAATCAAAACCTCAACTGGCAGTTATTGCATTGCATAACAGGAGGCAGCGTACGCCAGTGGTTAGGCATGAGGCTGAAAGTGGGAACTCAGCCATCTGCTCCCAGCTCTACCAGTGCCTGCATGTCTGCAGAAATGTAATCCCATTTATGCCTCAGTTTCTCAGGCAAAATTAAGAATGATGATGTTCTACATCTGTTTAGAACCTGAGAGGCATTCGTAGTGCACTAACATGGCCAGAGAGAGGAGAGAGGGGTCGTGCTCTAGGTTTAGGAACGTGTCCAGCAGATCCAGGGAGGTTCTCCTCGCCCTCTATTCTGCCCTGGTGAGACCTCACCTGGAATATTGCATCCAGTTTTGGGCTTTCCAGTTCAAGAGGGACAAGGGTCTGCTGGAGAGAGTCCAACAGAGAGCCTCCAGGATGATGAAGGGACTGGAGCACTGCCCTGTGAGGAGAGTCTGAGAGACCTGGGGCTGTTTAATCTAGAGAGGAGGAGACTGAGAGGGAATCTAATAGATGTTTATAAACATCTGAGGGCTGGGGATGGGAGGGGACAGGCTCTGCTCAATTGCACCCTGTGATAAGGCAAGGGGTAATGGATATAAACTACACCTCAACATGAGGAGGAACTTCTTCACTGTGAGGGTCACAGAGCACTGGAACAGACTGCCCAGAGCGGCTGTGGAGTCTCCTTCTTGGAGGCTTTCAAGACCTGCCTACATGTGTTCCTGTGTGACCTGTGCTAGATTCTATGATCCTGCTCTGGCAGGGGGTTGGTCTAGATGATCTTTGAAGGTCCCTTCCAACCTCTAACACCCTGGGATCCTATGAGTCATCCTATGGTCCTATGATTTATGTTAAAAAGGGGATGTCTGTGACCAAAGCCTCCTGATGCCAGTTCCATCTAACCTTGCAGCCAATGGATGACCTTTCATGGAAATTCAAGAGGTGAAGCACTCAGGCAGCAAAACTGTCACAGAGGTGATTATTGGATTGCTTCCTCTGAGCTGTGAACATCAGCAGAGAGTTTTATTTCAGAAAATTCAGTCTTCATCCTGGGATGCAAAGTAGGAACTTGGGAATCTGCAAGGCATCCCTAGACCTTCCTTGTGCGAGCCAAACCCCATCACTGCCTCTGCTTCACCTCAGTCCTTCGCTGTGTTTCAGTATTGTCACAGCAAGCAAAGAGCCCTCAGTCCAGCTGCACATTTTTTTCTTTCCCCTTTTTGTATGTGTGTTTTGTTGGGGTTTTTAAGGTATAGATACTATTTCTGCAGTTCAGGGGAAGTTTAGGCTGGAGGTGAGGAGAAAGTTCTTCACCGAGAGAGTGATTCGCCATTGGAATGTGCTGCCCGGGGAGGTGGTTGAGTCGCCGTCCCTGGAGGCGTTCAAGAGGGGACTGGATGTGGCACTTGGTGCCACGGTCTAGTCGTGGGGTCTGTGGTTACAGGTTGGACTTGATGATCTTCGAGGTCTCTTCCAACCTTGGTAATACTGTGTGATACTGTGATACTGTTATTGGCACTTAGTAGTGCATAAAACAGTTATCTCTGGGGAAAAAACCAACCAAACCAAACCAACCCCCAAAAAACCAACACCACAAGTCTTGATGCTTTGCCTTTGCAAATGGTAATCTAACTTTTACATTTCACTTTCCCATGCAGGAAGGAGCTCACCTGCACTGGCAAATATTAGGCAGTGAGTCACACACCAGAATGTGCAGTGCTGTCCCTCTCATGTGGCCATGCACAGCCACGTACACACACACACACACAAAATACTCAGAACATTAAAGAAAGCTGTTAAGCTAATCTGGTGCATCTAAATGGGCAATATATATTGAATCCATGCTCCATTGATCATAATTATTGCGGTGCCCTTTATCAAGTAACCATCTTAAACCATTATTTAGAGATCATTTTGCTTTCCATTACTGTCACTGCATTGCAGAATTCGCTAGGAATTGGCAGCTGTGTGATAGAGGGTGTGCAGCTGTATTAGGCTGGAATCTGCTCATGTTATCCAACAATGTTTCTAAAATGAGAGACTTAGCACAGTATTCCCACAACTTCTGCACAGCCTTTGACTTCAGTCTGCGGCAAGAAGTCGTTCGCAGGAGCTTTGTTTTCTGCGTAACTCCTTCCCACCTCGGATTCTTCACATGTTCTGCTTGTTTTTCCTGTGAAAGTACTGCCTGTGTATAGAAGAATCTAGCACGAGTTGCACAGGGACACATCCAGACGGGTCTTGAAAGTCTCCAGAGAAGAGAAGGAGAATCATAGAATCATAGAATGGGCCAGGCTGGAAGGGACCTCCAAGCGTCATCCAGTCTGACCTCTCTGCATTCAGCAGGGACATCCTCAACTAGATCAGGTTGCCCAGGGCCTCATTGAGCCTCGCTTTGAACACCTCCAGGGAAGGGGCTTCAACCACCTCCCGGGGCAACCTGTTCCAGTGTTCCACCACCCTCATGGTGCAGAACTTCCTGATATCCAACCTAAATCTCCTCTTCTCTAGTTTGAAGCCATTGTCCCTTGTCTTGTCCCTGCAGGCCTTTGCAAACAATCTCTCTCCATCCTTCTTGTAGCCCCCTTCAGGTACTGGAAGGCTGCTACTAGGTCTCCCCAGAGCCTCCTCCAGGCTGGGCACCCCAGCTCCCTCAGCCTGTCCTTGTAGCAGAGGTGTTCCAACCCCCGATCATTTTTGTGGCCCTCCTCTGGACCCTCTCCATCAGGTCCAGGTCCTTCCTGGGTTGAGGGCTCCAGACCTGTACCCAGTACTGCAGGTGAGGTCTCACCAGAGCAAAGTGGCAGGATCACTGTTCTGGATCTGCTGGCAATGCTGCTTTGGATGCAGCCCAAGATGTGATTCGCTTTCTGTGCTGCAAGCTCACGCTGCCTGCTCATGTGCAGCTTCTCCTCCACCAGCACCCCCAAGTCCTTTTCCTCAGGGCTGCTTTCTAACTCCTCCTCATCCAGTCTCTACTGATAGTGAGGATTGTTCTGGCCCAGGTGCAGAACCTATTGAAAAGTACCTCTGAAGATGTGATTGGGAGTTACTAAATGGCTACACTACTAGTCTCAGAGGGTGTTTGAAATGACTTGTTAACCTTCACACGACCTATGTTATTCACACACACAGAATCACACAGAAACATTCAGGTTGGAAAAGACCCTCAGGATCACCAAGTCCAACCCAGAGCCCTACTCTACAAGGCTCACCCCTAAACCATATCCCCAAGCACCACATCCAAATGACCCTTAAACATATCCAGGGTTGGCCACTCAACCACCTCCCTGGGCAGCCCTCTTCCGGGTACGTGAGAGAGGGAGGAGGCCTTTTTTGTTGTCCTCAGCTGGCCCTCCTAAGTGATGCATCACACAAACAATACAATGATTGCACAGAACTCGGTGTAGAAGCATCTGGAGTTGAATTCAAAGTACAGAGCTCTCACAAGTGCTCAGGAAACACCTGGCTTGTTTGCCTCGTAAGAAGATTAGAGGAACACAGCGAGAAAGAGCAAAACATGGTTCTTAATGAGACCAGCATCATTTTAGGCTGAATCCCTATCCCAAGCCTCTCAAAGTAAGGCACCTGGCATGTGCTGCATGCTGTGATATTAATAGATGTATCAGGAGCACAGGTGTTTAAGCTGATATTTGCCAATCTAACCAGGTGGTAAGGGGATTTTAATGTTGCCCAGAAGTAAGAGGATGGGAAACAGAAGTTTCAGACACTCAGCAGCAGCATTAGACTATGAAATGATACTAAACATCTTGGATACAGCTAAGTCAGCATTAATCTTCCGACTTACACCTCGGTGCTCAGCATATTGAAAGTTGTGTTCAACTCTTGATCAGTTTGTCCCAGGCCTTAACACTGCAGTGTAGGAGTCCTTATAGGTTCATGGAATGCTTTGGATTGGGAGGGACTTTAAAGACCTAGTTCCATCCCCCTGCCACGGACAGCATTGATATTGGGGAGCTATTGGTATATCACTACCTGAGAGACCTCTGGGGGGAAAAAACCCACATAACCTTTCAGAGCCTTTCCTTTCCTATCTGTAAAATGAAGATGATAACACTTCCTAAGCTCAGAAGTTGTGGGACTTTGTTTGTTATCATTTGTAAAATCGTTTTGGACTTGATGATCTTACAGGTCTTTTCCAACCGAAATGGCTCTGTGGTTTAGAACTCAAGAGAATGCATATGCAGTGTGTGACATAACAGGCAAACATCTTGCTGAGCCATGGAGACAGTCATCAACTCTTATCTCACTGGGGCTTAAGGTGAAAGGCAGGGAGAAGGCACCTGAGTCTGATAAGGGCTTAAGTGTTACAGGAGAACTACTTATGTTCTGAAGGAGTCACCTGTATCACTTTCTCCTTGACTCTAATCTGCTCTCAGATGCTGTGTCTGCTACTATCAGGCTAAAATCTTTATCTTTCTCCATGCTTGAGGAAGAGAGCATATTGACTAAAACTAGATAGGCACTCCAAGTGAGAAAATGCTTAGCATCTTCATAGGGCAGAGCAGCTATGAGTTTGCTTACAGTCTCTCTAAACCCTCCTCTAGCCCACATAACCTTTTAGAAATCCAATCCTTGGTGGAAGAAAGAGAAGAAATGAGACCAATTCAAGTGGCCAAGCTCTAATGTTCTTCAGAGAGCAGGTAAGCTGGTTCAGTGTTCAGCCTGTTCACGGGTGTGCAACCAAACTGTCAGTACAATTTCAGAGCTTTGATATGCTCCAGCAATAGTGGCTGTACATGACACAGTAGACTAATGGCTTAACTGGGAGCAGGACACAATACTTTCTGTTTATGCAAGGTACCAACAGAAGCATTTGGGTACTGACAGAATTGTTTTCAGCGTGAGATGCTCAAAACTGAGAGACATCCTGAGGGCTGAAATGCTTTCCCAATTGCTCTGCCTGTTGGAGTCAACTGAGCAACCCCTAAGGACCTATTAGGGATAATACTGCAAGGTCCAAGGTCAGATGTGATTGATGGTTCAGGTGAAGTAGAACAGAGCCCGTGGCAGTTCAGATCTCACATACATTTGGCCATTGCCTTCATGTACTTCAGTTTAAACTCCATCTCAAACAGCACAGTCTGTAAGAAAATGACTCAGCTGGAGTACAGTGGGAAATATGAGGCACTTAGTGCCATGGTTTACTTGATCAGATGGATAGGTTGGACATAGAATCATAGAATCAATAAGTTTGGAAAAGACCTCAAAGATCAAGTCACCCAAGACCTCATGACTACTAAACCATGGCACCAAGTGCCACATCTAATCCCCTCTTGATGATCTCAAAGGTCGTTTCCAACCTGGTTAATTCTGTATATCAGCCACTCATTAGCAGACTGAATGGAAAACAAGGAGATATAGACCATGAAGAATGAACTCTCACTGGTGTGAGATGTAGCAAAATGAAGGTCAGTGTCCCCCAAACAAGTCTAAAGGCCAGTGTTCATAGGCATGGGAGAGTATGTGTGCCTTTGCTGTGCTGCCCAAGTTGCATGGCTTTGGTCTCTTCTCCCAGGCAACCAGCGCCAGAACAAGAGGACACAGTCTCAAGCTGTGCCAGGGGAGATTTAGGCTGGAGGTTAGGAGGAAGTTCTACACAGAGAGAGTGATTGCCCATTGGAATGGGCTGCCCAGGGAGGTGGTGGAGTCACCATCATTGGAGGTGTTCAGGAGAAGACTTGACAGGGTGCTTGGTTGCAGGGTTTAGTTGATTAGGTGGTGTTGGATGATCGGTTGGATGCGATGATCTTGAAGGTCTATTCTATTCTATTCTATTCTATTCTATTCTATTCTATTCTATTCTATTCTATTCTATTCTACCACATAACTTTGCATTCATTGTATTGTGAGGTTCAGTGCCTTCCACAAGAATTCTCCCATAGGGACTGTGTCTGTAGCATCTCTGTCTTTTTAGAGCAAAATATGCCTCCTCTATGTGACCAGACATTATATTTGTCCAGTGATGCTCCTTTCTTTCTGCTACCCCAACCCCTCCCCATGAAACTTGAGACATTACTGCTTTGCTTTTTTCCATGAACCCAAAGTCCCTTTTCAGTCTCTTTCCTGCAGGTAGCTAAATCTTGTACTCTCTGCAGTTTGCTCACTCCTCTTGCTGGAGGGAGGCTTGGGAAGATGCAACATCTGCATTAGTTCATTAGTGTTTTTAAAAAGTGCTGAGGTGTCAAATCCTGTTTTAAAAAGGTGGTGAGACTGTTAATTCTAATTGTTACACCTCATTTCCAGGGACTATTAAGAGAACTCTTTGCTTATTCATTCATTTTCTCCCAGCTGCTTGCATGTTTTTCAGTCCTGACTTGAATAGCTTTGCAACAGCTGAATTAAGCAGTATGAGTTACCTCCAGCTGGCATCTGAGTTACCATCATTACCTTTCTCCTGCAGATTTTGCTGGCAGAAAGTGAGTCAGAGGCCTATTTCATGCAAACTGTGACTTTTTTTCATCATAATGATGGATACTGAGCCAGGACACAGAACTTATTGGTATAAGGACTCCACTGAGGTAGTGTGCCTGGCTGCATTCAGTGGTTTGTACCATTGACTAAGGCCTGATAATTTCCATTTTCCATTGCATATTACATCATGCAGGTCCTGATTTTGCAGTTCAGAACCTTTCTAGTTAATTTGAACTCAGCTGTCTTGTACAGGGTCAAATATGTTTACCTTTCTTTTGCCGTCCTTTAGAATGTCCTTGAAAATACCAAGGAGACAGGAAAGGCAAATCTGGCTTTACCCCGGGGTGAACCTGCTGTTCTGCTCTTCAGGAGCACAGCTCTTGTAGGTGTCCAACGTGGCTTGATGCTTTCAAGCCAGTAGAGGTGGTTTGTGGTGTTTGTATGGTTGGGTTTTTAACAAAGCTTTTGATGCCATCTCTCAGAGTATCCTTCTGGACAAAACGTAGCTAGACAAGTCCTTAATATGAGGAGTGAGCAACTAACTGGTGGGTTGAACTCAAAGACTTAAAGTAAGTGGGGTTACTTGAGCTGATGGCCATCACCAGCGGGGTTCCCCAGCACTCAGTTTTAGGCCTGGTACTCTTTAATGTGTTTATAAACTATCCGTATGCAGGATTCAAATGTACATTAAGTTAAGTCTCCTGATGCTAAACTAGTAGGAGTTGTGGACTCCCTTGAGGCTAGAGAGTCCTTACAGAGAGACCTGGGTAGAGCAGAGATCTGGGCACTCAGCAACTGCATGGAGTTTTGCAAGAGCAAGTGAGATGGGGTAACGATGGTTGTACATACAAACTGGGGAACGAGAAGCTGGGGAGCAGCCCTGTGAAAAGCTGTCTGGGTCTTTGGGCTGATAGTAAGTTGAACATGAGTCAGCAGTGCACCTTGGTAGCCAGAAGGACCAGCAGCTGAATCTTGGGGTGCATGAGGCACAGCACAGCTTATTGGTCAAGGAAGGCAACTGTCCCGCTCAGCCCTGCACTTGTGTGGCCCCACATTGAGCAGCGTGTGCAGTTTTGGGCACCACAGTATAAGGAAGATATTAGACCATTATTGTGTCCAGAGGAGGGAGACCAAGATGGTGAGAGACCTTGAGAGCAAGGATTAAAAGGCACAGCTGAGGTCACTTGGTTTGTTCAGCTTGGAAAAGAGAAGGCTGAGGGGGTGGATCTCACTGCAGTCTACTCCTTCCTTGAGGAAGGTGGTGAAGAAGCAAGAACTGATTTCTTCTCTCTGGAGGAGAGGTTCTTCACAGAAAGAGTTGTTGGTCATTGGAATGTGCTGCCCAGGGAGGTGGTGGAGTTGCCATCCCTGGAGGTGTTCAAGAGGGGATTGGACGTGGCACTTGCGGCCATGGTTTAGTTGGTCATGAGGTGTTGGGTGATAGGTTGGACTCGATGATCTCTGAGGTCTTTTCCAACCTTATTGATTCTATGATTCTATGGAGAACTGTGATAGGACACTACGAAATGGAATGGATCTTCATCAGGGGATCTTCAGATTGTACTTCCTTATGGAAAAGGTTCCTTCCTGAAAGAGTGGTCAGTCATTCTAACAGGCCTCCCAGGGAAGTGGTTCCAGCACCAAGCCTGTCAGAGTCCAAGGATGGTGGTCTTTAGTCATGTGGTTAAGTGTAGGTGGTCCTGCGAGGAGCAGGAGTTGGTGTTCCTTATGAGTTCCTTCAACCTTAAGGTATTGACTGACTCTATGAAAACTGATTTGCAAGCAAAGCCACTCTGTCTTTGCCTGTGTTTCTTAAGTACTCGTTGGAAGCCTTACTCGTAGTCACATCCAGGTACCCTGCATCCATAAAAACATCACATCAATGAACTTAAAATGCAAGGTCATTTCAAAAGCTCTGTCTCAGCTCCTTCATCACCCTGCAAAACCAGAATAATCAGAGCATTTATGCAGAGAGGGGGGAGAGGTTCTGAAAGCTAATCATGTGAGCCTTGCAAATGTGACTCAAAGGCTCCCCTGGACGAGGAGCAGCCAACCTTGACTCTGTTTTCTTGGGTTGGTATTTTTTTTCCCTAATCCTCCTTGAGGTTAACAACACAATTCAAATTTAAGGCCCTGCTTCTGCCCCAAGATTGGTGTTTGCAGATTGCTCCTTATCAGGTTACATCAGCTACTGCTTTCCTGAGCCACACAGCAGATTCTACAAGGTGTAGCGTTGATGGATGGGAACAGCCCCTTGAGGCTCAGCTCAGGGGACTCATTAGAGAGAGATTTATTTCTCTTTCACTTAAACAACAAAGAGGTTTCCCACATGCAATTTTAAAAGTGTTTGCATTGAATGCATTGACTAAGTTTGATTAAATAATTGGAGTCACATAATTAATACCATTAGGAATGATTAATGATTTCTTGAAAAGATAAAAAAAGGTGGTGTCTAAAGGCAGGAGAGAGATAAGAAGTTAAAAATACAGGAGTGTAATCAATGTTACAGGTCCAGCAAGAGTGTAATCCATGTTACAGGTCTAGCAAAATGGGGAAGCGAAGGGACTGTGTACTGCCAATGGCATCCTGGCCTCTATCATGAATAGTGTGGCCAGCAGGAGCAGGGAAGTCATTCTGCCCTGTGCTCAGCACTGGTTAGGCCACACCTTGAGTCCTGTGTCCAGTTCTGGGCCCCTCAGTTTAGGAAAGATGTTGGAACATATCCAGAGAAGGGCAACAAAGCTGGGGAGGGGTTTGGAGCATAGTCCTCTGTAGAGAGGCTGAGGAAGCTGGGGAACCTGGAGGCTCAGGGGAGACATTATTGCTCTCTACAACTACCTGAAGGGAGGTTGTAGCCAGATGGGGGTTGGTCTCTTCTCCCAGGCAACCAGCACCAGAACAAGAGGATGCAGTCTTAAGCTGCACCAGGGGAGGTTTTTAGGCTGGATATTAGAAAGAAGTTCTTCCCAGACAGAGAGATTGGCCCTTGGGATGTGCTGCCCAGGGAGGTGGTGGAGTCACCACCACTGGAAGTCTTTAGGAAGAGCCTGGATGAGGCACTTTGTGCCATGGTTTAGTTGTTTCGATGGTGTTGGGTGATAGGTTGGACTTGATGATCTCAAAGGTCTTTTCCAACCTGGTTAATTCTGTTCTATTCTGCTCAATGTCACAGCTCTAGCAAGACAGGGAAGCAAAGGGACTGTTGTACTTTCCAGCAAACACAGGAGTTTGTGTTCTGAAACGTTTCTCCAAAGCTGAGCTGTTTCTCCTCGTCAGAGCCTAAGTCAATTATACTGTGGCACAAAAAGAAATCTGCAGTATTTTACTGTCATTGTTGGTAATTTGTCCCTTAGGGTGTTAGCATTCATACATAATTGCATATTGTCTCTCCCTGTAACATTTTCTACTTTCTTTCTCTCTTAGAACAACATAAGAATTATTGCATCCATGGGTTTTAGCAAATTATCCAGCTCACTTGATTTGCATTCTATTCACAAACAGAATTACAGAAGGGGAAAATACTTTGGCTTTGGCTTTGGGGTTTTTTTGCTTGGATTTTTTTTTTTCCCTTAGCTATCTTTTGGCCCTGAAAGATTAGTTTGTTTGTTTGTTTATTTATTTATTTAAATTCCTCTGTGTATGCATAAGCCTTCCTTAAAAGTATAACCACACAAAATAAGGAAACCCAATTGTCTGAAGCACTACCGAAATCACTAACCGAATCTCTGTTGTAAGACCAGATGTAGTCTGCAGACAATTGAGTTGTAACTTGCATAAGAAATACTTGCAGTTTGTAAAAGCAATAACCCCAAATGCTCATTCCAGTGGTGAGGGCTCTATCTTGATTTATTTAAGGCTTCTAAATAGCAGTGCTACACAAAATTCTCATCCTCCTAAGTAAGGGTACTCTAGTGAATGTGGCTGGCCTAAGCTTCTGCAGGTTTCTCATCTGGACAAACTTCAGGACTGATGGGACAGCCACAAGAGCCTTCAGGGCTCCTGGATCATAATCCAGAGGCCTCCTTCATTTCCAGAATGTCTAGAGGTACATCAGCTACAAATAATCAGGTCTGTCTGAGTGAAGCCCTATAAGGAGTGGGTGAGGGAGCTGGGAAAGCTTAGCCTGGAGAAGAGGAGGTTCAGGGGAGACCTTCTTGCTCTCTACAGCTACCTGAAGGGAGGTTGTGGCCAGGTGGAGGTTGGTCTCTTCTCCCAGGCAACCAGCACCAGAACAAGAGGACACAGTCTCAAACTGCACCAGGGGAAGTTTAGGCTGGAGGTGAGAAGAAAGTTCTTCATAGAGCTGTTAGCCGTTGGAATGTGCTGCCCAGGGAGGTGGAGGAGTCACCGTCCCTGGAGGTGTTCAAAAAAGGCTTGGATGTGGCACTTGAAGCCATGGCTTAGTTGTCAGGAGGTGTTAGGTAATAGGTTGGACTTGATGATCTCTGAGGTCTTTTCCAACCTGGCTGATTCTGTGAAATCTCAGGCAGCAGAGAGATTTCTGTGAACACAAGCAGCTGACAGCAGGCTGGCGGAGGGGCATTTGGCACTGCTGTTGCCGCTGAAGTGACAGGCAGGAAAAAGAGGAGCCTGGCTGTAATTAACAAAGCAGCTTAACTACTAATACTTCGGTAATGTCCCTCGTATTTTAGATGAAAGGCTCAACTGGTAATTTGAAATGAGAACAAACACACTGAAAGGATGGCTACTGTGAGAAAAAGGAGTACATGAAAGCAGCAGTTTGTCCAAAACAGCAAGGGGTTTGGATGTGCTCCTGGGGTTGTCTGTGGAGGCTGGAAACCACTTTTGCAACTGCTTTTCACAGCTCAAGCAGGTGAGCTGCAGCTTGATCATAGAATCATAGAATCAGTAAGGTTGGAAAAGACCTCAGAGATCATCAAGTCCAACCTATCACCCAACACCTCATGACAACTAAACCATGGCTTCAAGTGCCACATCCAATCCCTTTTTGAACACCTCCAGGGATGGTGACTCCACCATCTCCCTGGGTAGCACATTCCAATGGCAAAGGCATATTTTCAGCAGGGGATTATACTGGGGGGGGGGGGGGGGGGGGGGGGAATGCTTTTACCAAACAGAAAAGTCAAAGTAGGAAGTATTTTATTTTTTTCAGATGCTGAGGATGTCTACACAGAGCCATTTTGCTTCATCCCTCCTTGTCCATCAGCACCTCAAATAAGTGCACACTGATATTTCAGGCAGAGAGTCCACACCGCTCCTTACTGCGCTGAAGGACTGGTGGTATGATTATTGCTAAGTAGCAGAGAAGGTTGAGGAGTAGAGCAGCCAAGCAGGCTTAAACACAAAGGGCTTTGAATTCCTTGGGATGAGTTTTCATTTCCCTGTTGATCTGACATTGCAGGACTCCAGCTGATCCCTCCTGCATGAAGACAAGTCTCTGTGTCACAGAGATCCCAAGCTGCTTCCTCACCCTGAGCTCTCTTGATTTGGCTGCATACAACTTAACCTTTCTTGCAAGGGGTTGGTGCTGGGCAGCATAGGTACCGACAGGTCTGTGGGATCTCATTGAGTTAGGTGAACCAAAACTGACGCTTACCAGCTGATGGTGTGCTATACTTCCATTTTCTGTTTGGTTGTCATTAAATGAACATGGTAACGTTAGAATACAGAATTAACCAGGGTGGAAAAGACCTGAGAGATCATCGAGTCCAACCTATCACCCAGCACCATCTAATCAACTAAACCATGGCACCAAGTGCCTCAGCCAGGCTCTTCTTAAACACCTCCAGTGATGGTGACTCCACCACCTCCCTGGGCAGCACATTCCAGTGGCCAATCTCTCTTTCTGGGAAGAATTTCTTCCTAACATCCAGCCTAAACCTCCCCTGGCACAGCTTGAGACTGTGTCCTTTCATTCTGGTGCTGCTTGCCTGGGAGAAGAGACCAACCCCACCTGGCTACAACCTCCCTTCAGGGAGTTGTAGACAGCAGTAAGGTCTCCCCTGAGCCTCCTCTTCTCCAGGCTAAGCAACCCCAGCTTCCTCAGCCTCTCTACAGAGGACTATGCTCCAAATCCCTCCCCAGCTTTGTTGCCCTTCTCTGTACACCTTCCAGCAACTCAACATCTTTCCTAAACTGAGGGGCCCAGATTAAGGAACATCCCTTCACAAAGAATGGCATTATACACAGGAAAAGAAACATTTTCATGCATCACACCTACCTATGTACCTTTGGGGGCAATACGGCAATCTTTAAATAACTCTAGTGTCTGAAGAGGGCTACAAGAATGCTGGGGAGGGACTTTTGAGGGTGTCAGGAAGTGATAGGACTGGGGGGAATGGAACAAAACTAGAAATGGGTAGATTGAGATTGGATGTTAGGAAGAAGCTCTTCCCCATGAGGGTGGTGAGAGACTGGCACAGGTTGCCCACGGAGGTGGTGGAAGCTTCATCCCTGGAGGTTTTTGCATCCAGGCTGGATGTGGCTGTGAGCAACCTGCTGTAGTGTGAGGTGTCCCTGCCCATTGCAGGGGCTTGGAACTAGATGATCCTGGAGGTCCCTTCCAATCCTCACAATTCCATGATTCTACAGGGTAGTGACTGTGAATCTCACCTCAGGAATGCTATTGGCTAACATAGCTACATCACAGTTACCATAGGTAAAACAGAGAAGTGTTTCCTGAGGTGCAAAAGCAGTGAGTCTGGATCTAACAGATAGTTCCTTCCCAGATATGAATCCAGAAATCTGAGGGGATTTAAAGACCTCTTTTCCCCCCTCTTTTTAATGAAAGGCAAGAGATGAATTTTTCAGCATTCCATTCTCTGCTGTAGTTCATCCTCTCATGGCTTAGTGTCTCTCTGCATTCATTGCCCACACAGCACAGGCTCTGTTTGCTTTGCTCTCCTGCTGCTCCTCCGACTCTCATGAATAACAAAACCATAGGAACAGGCTGAATGTGTCTGGACTCATCCAGGTAGCAGATGAACTTCTAGTGTTGACTTTTTCACCCTCAAAGGCATTGTCCATTTGCTCTCTTCTTATATCCCTGCTCTAATTGGTACCAAGCTGCTCGTGCTTAGCCAGCATTTACAAACACCTATTGATTTTGTCATTCATGTAGATGGAGCTCAAACAAATAGTGGTGGTCAATTCCAGCAATAATCCCCCAGGAGGCAAGGAAAGATACAGACAAAACAGTGCACAGTGCATGAATGGGGTCAGATATCGGATGTCTGTGCACACCTTCATGATATCACTTTGTGTGGGTATTGAAACTAGTGAACAAGAACTTCAAGAGAGCATTTTCAGCAAAAGCATCATTTGAAATGATTCTAAGCTGTATCAAAAGCAGCAGGGGGATTCAAGAAATATGTGTTGGCAGGTGTTGAAGCATTCCTGCTAAACTTGCCATCTACAACTCCCTGAAGGGAGGTTGTAGCCAGGTGGGGGTTGGTCTCTTCTCCCAGGCAACCAGCACCAGAACAAGAGGACACAGTCTCAAGCTGTGCCAGAGGAGGTTTAGGCTGGATGTTAGGAAGAAATTCTTCCCAGAAAGAAAGATTGGCCATTGGAATGTGCTGCCCAGGGAGGTGGTGGAGTCACCATCACTGGAAGTGTTTAAAAAGAGACTGGATGAGGCACTTGGTGACATGGTTTACTTGATTAGATGGTGTTGAGTGATAGGTTGGGCTTGATGATCTCTGAGATCTTTTCCAACCTGGTCTACCCTATCCTACCCTATCCTACCCTATCCTACCCTATCCTACCCTATCCTACCCTATCCTACCCTATCCTACCCTATCCTACCCTATCCTACCCTATCCTACCCTATCCTACCCTATCCTACCCTATCCTACCCTATCCTACCCTATCCTACCCTATCCTACCCTATCCTACCCTATCCTACCCTATCCTACCCTATCCTACCCTATCCTACCCTATCCTACCCTATCCTACCCTATCCTACCCTACCCTACCCTACCCTACCCTACCCTACCCTACCCTACCCTACCCTACCCTACCCTACCCTACCCTACCCTACCCTACCCTACCCTACCCTACCCTACCCTACCCTACCCTATCCACCTTTTGAGGAGAAAAGAGGTCTGCTTAAACCACACCAAACACCATGTGCTAGAGGCAGGATCAGGACAGCCAGTGAGTGTCTGTTCACAAGCAGGAAAGGTGCGTGCTGTTGATCCTCTGCCTTGGTTCAAACCTGTCCAGAGACATGCCAGAATGCATGCAGAGTAGGTGAAGGTACTGAACAGCTTCTGTTGGAGACACACACCATGTGTGGCTAGGCAGGCTGCAAGACAGAAAACATCTGCAAAGGAACAGAGGAGTAGTGAGGGAAGCGTCCATAGCTGTTTCAGCAACACGTTTCTTTACTCAAGAGGTGTGACAAGATTTCTTTCTCCACCTGTCAGGTGTTTGTTTATTTCTGTGAGTAGGTTTTGGTGACCATTGCTTAGGCTGGAGAGGCAGCTTGCACATGTATTTGTTTTTTTCCCAGCAGAGCTCAATTTATTGCAATGGGTAACTTGATTAAATGAATGCTTCAGAGGGAAATGATTTTACTTTCCTTAAACATTCACATCTACATTTTGAATAGCAGTAAGAAATATTTCACAGAATGCCAGGGGCTGGAAGGGACCTTGAAAGCTCATCCAGTCCAACCCCCTGCCAGAGCAGGATCACCCACACCAGATCACACAGGAACACATCCAGGTGGGTCTTGAATATCTCCAGAGAGGGAGACTCCACGATACCCCTGGGCAGCCTGCTCCAGGGCTCTGTCACCCTCACAGGGAAAAAGTTTTTCCTCCTGTTTCCATGGAACTTCCTATGCCTCAACTTCCACCCATTGCCCCTTGTGCTGCCATTGGGCATCACTGAGCAGAGCCTGGCTCCAGCCTCTTGGCACTCACTCTTTACATCTTTATCAACATGAATGAGGTCACCTCTCAGTCTCCTCCTCTCCAAGCTAAAGAGCCCTCAGCTCTATCAGTGTCTCCTTGTAAGGAAGGTGTTCCACTCCCCTAATCATCTTTGTGGCTCTGCACTGCAGTCTTTCAAGCATTTCTCTGAGGTCCTTTCTGAACTGAGGGGCCCAGAGTTGGACACAATATTCCAGATGCAGCCTCACCAGGGCAGAGTAGAGGGGGAGGAGAACCTCTCTCAACTTACTAACCACAGCCCTTCTAATCCACCCCAGGATGCCATTGCCCTTCTTGGGCCACAAGAGCACATCGCTGGCTCATGGCCATCTCCCATCCACTAGGACCCCCAGGTCCTTTTCATCTTCACTGCTCTCCAGCAGGTCAGTCCCCAACCTGCATGGGTCCATGGGGTTGTTCTTTCCCAGGTGCAAGGCTCTACCCTTGCCCTTATTGAATTTCATTCAGTTTCTCCCTGCCCAACTCTCCAGCCTGTAGAAGTCTTGCTGGATGGCAGCACAACCTTCTGCTGTGTCAGCCACTCCACCCAGCTCGGTGCCATCAGGAAACCTGCTGGCAGCGCTCCCTGTGCCCTCATTCAGGTCGTTGATGAATATAGTGACCAGCATTGGTCCCAGGAATGACCCCTGAGGAACTCCACTAGATTCAGGTCTCTAACTAGACTCTGTCCCATTGACCACAACTCTCTGGCTTCTTTCTTTCAACCAGTTCCCAATCCACTCAAGCTTTACAAACACGATCTGGAGAGGCTGAGATCATTATGGTACAGGCAGGTAGAGAGTGCTGTGCCACACTTTTAAGTCCAATTCATAATAGTCAGTATCTCATATCATAGAATCAATAAGGTTAGAAAAGACCTCAGAGATCATCAAGTCCAAACTATTATCTAACACCTCATGACAACTAAACCAAGTGCCACATCCAATCCCTTTTTGAACACCTGCAGGGATGGTGACTCCACCACCTCGCTGGGCAGCACATTCCAATGGCCAATCTCTCTTGCTGGGAAGAACTTTCTCCTCACCTCCAGCCTAAACCTACCCTGGCACAGCTTGAGACTGTGTCCTCTTGTTCTGGTGCTTGCCTGGGAGGAGAGACCAAACCCCACCTGGCTACAACCTCCCTTCTGGTAGGTGTAGAGAGCAATAAGGTCTCCCCTGAGCCTCCTCTTCTCCAGGCTCCCTCAGCCTCTCCTGACAGGGCTGTGCTCCAGACCCCTCCCCACCTCAGCTATGCAGCAAGAGAATGACAAAAACCCAAGTCCACCTGACTTCCTGAAGGAATTTGCTGGGATGCCTCACAGGTGATGTAAGAAAGGAGCCACTGAAATAATTTCCCTAATGCAATTTCACTGCTAGCAAAATTTCAGGGCCGTTCCCATCTCAACTTACTGCTGCCTCTCAGCTGCAGCTCTTTCAGTTATTTGAAACTAGTTTATTCAAGTCTGCAGTGGCTCTGGGACGTTTTGCACAGCGATGTCAGATGCTATCTGGGAAATAAGCAGTACATTTGCAGGCTCTGAAAGCAATTTTTGATGACACCCTCAGCTCAACTTCATGGTCAGTTTTCTCATTTTGAGCAAGAACTGGGATGCCATTGTGATGACTGAGGGCTGCATGTTACTTGATCTAGGGGAGTGCAGAATAATTACCAGCCCATTGCACTTCATTACACTACTGTAATAGGCAGCAGGTCAGTGTTTGAGCTACAGCTGCTCTGAAAATTGAGCTGACACTGATACTATGATAGAAGTGATAGCAAAGGCCTCTCATGCAAATTGTTGAAATTAGCTTCTCCTCAATGGGTTTTGAAATGCAATCCATGAGGCTGATCAGGACACCTGCTTTGGACTAACTCTTTTTTTTTCTTTTTCTTGGATACAATGGGAGGGCCATGAAATTAATTAATTGTTCAATGCAACATGCCTCATGAAAGGTCACTGAAATGCCAGAGGATGCTAAATACCACAGGGATGTCGGACTGCTGCTAATAACATAGCATCATGGAATTGTTAAGGTTGGAAGGGACCTCAAGGATCATCCAGTTCCAACCCCCCTGCCGTGGGCAGGGACACCTCACACTACAGCAGGTTGCTCACAGCCACATCCAGCCTGGCTGCAAAAACCTCCAGGGATGAGGCTTCCACCACCTCCCTGGGCAACCTGTGCCAGTCTCTCACCACCCTCATGGGGAAGAGCTTCTTCCTAACACCCAATCTGAATCTACCCATTTCTAGTTTTGTTCCATCCCCCCCAGTCCTATCACTTCCTGACACCCTCAAAAGTCCCTCCCCAGCTTTCTTGTAGCTCCACCAACCCCTTCCTGGCTACAACCACCCTTCAGGTAGTTGTAGAGAGCAATGAGGTCTCCCCTGAGCCTCCACTTCTCCAGGCTAAACAATCCCAGCTCCCTCAGCCTCTCCTCGCAGGGCTTGTGCCCAAGGCCTCTCAGTCTCAAGCTGTGCCAGGGGAAGTTTAGGCTGGATGTTAGGAAGAAATTCTTCCCAGCAAGAGAGATTGGCCATTGGAATGTGCTGCCCAGGGAGGTGGTGGAGTCACCATCACTGGAGGTGTTTAAAGGGAGACTGGGTGAGGCACTTGGTGCCATGATTTAGTTGATTAGATGGTGTTGGGTGATAGGTTGGACTCGGTGGTCTTGGAGGTCTTTTCCAACCTGTTCTATTCTGTTCTGCTCTGTTCTATTCTGTTCTATTGGCTTGAATCTGCTAGTGCCTATCTGCCAAAACCTTGGCTCTTAAAGCAGAGAGTTGCAGTGCAAATCTCTGATGCAAATAGCCAGGACTGAGTTGGATGGTTGTTTGTTTTTTTTTTAAATCAAGATGATTTCTTTCTTTAATGATTTATTTTTCCACTAGCAGTGCAGTCAGTGCCAGTCCAGAAGGCTCTGTTGGAAACTTTTTCTTTCCCTGAATGTTTGCAGTTTCCACAGCCAGCATGGAATCAACTGTTTCAGTTGACTTAAAACACATTTTAAATCACTTAGTAATTTGTGATGTTTGGTGGTTGCTTTTCTTCTTTTCTCTTTATTTTTTATTTCCTGGGGAGAATTTCCCTCTGATCCTTTGCCATATGGCAGCAGGAGTTCAGCTCCCAGTGTTACAGGCTGCTCACATCCCCAGCCCTGATGTTCACAGCCACTTGCCCACCACATGACCCAGGACATGAGTTTCACATGGAGCAGGCAGTAAGGAAAGACTCTCATTATACACTGCAGGAGTCCATGCAGGACCTCATTGTGCTGATTCCCAAGAGGGCTCCATGCCAATGTGCTGATAAGCCTTGTGAGGAGAGGCTGAGGGAGCTGGGGCTGCTTAGCCTGGAGAAGAGGAGGCTCAGAGGAGACCTTCTTTCTGTCTACAACTCCCTGAAGGGAGGTTGTAGCCAGGTCGGGGTTGGCCTCTTCTCCCAGGCAACCAGCACCAGAACAAGAGGACACAGTCTCAAGCTGCACCAGGAGGTGAGGAGAAAGTTCTTCCCAGAACGAGAGATTGGCCATTGGAATGTGCTGCCCAGGGAGGTGGTGGAGTCACCCTCCCTGGAGGCATTCAAAAAGGCTTGGATGCGGCACTTGGAGCCATGGTTTAGTTGTCATGAGGTGTTAGGTGATAGTTTGGACTTGGTGATCTCTGAGGTCTTTTCCAACCTTATTGATTCTGTGATTCTGATGTTTTCCTGACTTGGATTGCTGTATCACCTAGTCACCCAGGGACCTTGGGCTATGACCCAAGCTGTAGCCTGCATAGGAAATCAGGGCTGTGAAGAAGAGCAGAAGCCAGTTCCAGTGAGGCTGTGCCTGGCTCCTGTACACTTCAGAGAGGTACATTTTTGATGCAGGACATTTAGAGTTGTCTGATGAGTGACTGAAGTTAAAAAACCCCATCAATTTCACAACCTCTGTTAGAAGAGCATCCAAATGAATCTGTTTGTCATTTCCTAACTGGAATTATTGTGGAATTTCCATTTCCACCCAAAACAAAACCTACTCTGCTCTGGTGAGACCTCCCCTGGAGTGCTGCATCTGGTTCTGGAGCCCCTCTTACAGGAAGGATCTGGAAGTGCTGGAAGGAGTCCAGAGAAGGGCCATGAGGATGAGCAGAGGGATGGAGCTGTTCTGCTGTGAGGACAGACTGAGGCAGTTGGGGCTGTTCAGTCTGGAGAAGAGAAGGCTCCAAGGAGACCTTCTTGTGGCCTTCCAGTATCTGAAGGGGGCTGCAAGAAAGCTGGGGAGGGACTTTTGAGGGTGTCAGGGAGTGATAGGACTGGGGGGAATGGATCCAAGCTAGAGGAGGGGAAATTCAGATTGGATGTTAGGAAGAAGTTGTTCCCCATGAGGGTGGTGAGAGACTGGCACAGGTTGCCCAGGGAGGTGGTGGAAGCCTCATCCCTGGAGGCATTTACAGCCAGGCTTGATGTGGCTGTGAGCAACCTGCTGTAGTGTGAGGTGTCCCTGCCCAAGGCAGGGGAGTTAGAACTAGATGATCCTTGAGGTCCCTTCCAACCCGAACAATTCTATGATTCTATGAATCTTGCTTCTTAATCTTGTTTTAAAGTGAAGGGCTGAAACAGCAACACTTCTCCTGGGACAGAAGTGCAGTACTTGCACCAGGAGGCTGTTTCAGTGGAGATCACATTCCCAAATGCATGATTTATGGCTTTATGAGGGTATTAAGCATCAAATGAAGTGTCTGTAAGGATTAAATTTTTGCCTGAAGAGTCCCTGATTCTCACATAAACTACCCTGAAGTGTCAGAAGCTGAGAGAGAAAAGAGTAAAACAACAAGACACCTGCTAAATGCTAAACTAGCTCCTAAGAACTGTAAAGATCCAACATGACACTAAATGCTTTCTTCATCTGAGTGAGCAAACTGGCTGCAACTTTAATGTGGTGTCACTCTCTCCCTTCTCACTGTTATACATTCCCCTCTAGTGGCTAGTGAAAGATTTATGGGAGGAATTTCTTCAGAGAGCTAGAATCGAGTTTGCAAAGGGGGATCAAGGGAAATTAGCCATGTAAATACCTTAAACAACCCGAGCAGGGCTTCCTTACCTCCTGCAGAGCCAGAGCTCACCTGCTCTGTGCCGCAGGTAGAGATCAAATCACTCTTTTGGCCCGACTGAGGTCAATTACACCTAGGAATCAAAGGCTGAGCTCTGTGTTTGGTACAGAGGGTTGAGGAGGAGTCAAGAATGCTTTGTGTAATTGTGAAAAATTGTTACAATTTCTTTTCTTTACTATTTGTCTTCTTTCCCCCCCTCTATTTTTTTCTGTGTTGTGCTGTTGTTTGCTTTGTTCTGCTCTGTGGTAGCAGCTCTGTGGTAGCCGTGTTGCCTTCAGGAGGGTTTTGTGTGTGTGTGCATCTTTGCTTGCTTAGGTGCTCTGGGTTTCAACTCCATCTGTGTCTCCTGTATTTGGGGATTGGGGTCTGGAGTGTGTTTATTCTGCTCCTGAGTAGAATGACAGTGTGTTTGCTCTGAGCACACTCAGGCCTTTTGTTGATTGCTGTGGTGCGCCTGCTCGAACCAGGGGGAGGAACAAGCTGAGGGAGAAGTCATAAATTGAGCTTCATGATTCTCCATCTGCTGGCTGGAGAGAGGGCCAGTGTGCCTGTAAAGCTCTCTGGGATACTTCAGGAATCACTGATCATTTTGGAAAGGGCACTGGCATCCAGGATAGACCTTAACGGTGACTTCAGCCCTTGAACAGGGAGCTGGGTTGTAGATGTAAGGAGCACCTGGGACATGCTCCAGCACTGGTGCCAGCTGAAACTGCAGTGGACAACTTCCAGTTGCACCATTCCCCTGGCTACTGAGGACTTTACTCCAGGACTGCACTGCCACAGCAGAACAACTCTGCTTTACATTGAGCTTACCTTGCAGACCTCTTCTTTAAGAGGATGAAGCATAGCTGCAGATACCAGCAATGATTTCTCCCTCAGTAAGAATAGGGTCTGCTGGACATGTGGGGCTTCTTTATGGCTTTCTTGTGTTGATTACAGAAGCACAGAATCAACCAGGTTGGAAGAGACCTCCAAGATCATCAAGTCCAACCTATCACCCAACCCTATCTAATCGACTAGGCCAAGGCACCAAGTGCCTCATCCAGTCTCCTCATAAACACCTCCAGGGATGTTGACCCTACCACCTCCCTGGGCAGCCCATTCCAATGGCCAATCTTTCTTTCTGGGAAGAAGTTCTAAGATCAAGCCCAAACCTCCCCCTGGCACAGCTTGAGACTGTGTCTTCTTGTTCTGTTGCTGGTTGCCTGGGAGAAGAGACCAACCCCCATCTGGCTACAACCTCCCTTTGGGTAGTTGTGGAGAGCAAGAAGGTCTCCCCTGAGCCTCCTCTTCTCCAGGCTAAGCAACCCCAGCTCCCTCAGCCTCTCCTCATAGGGCTGTGCTCCAGACCCCTCCCCAGCTTTGTTGCCTTTTTCTGGCTATTGAAATGGACCATAGTCTACCTCAAAATGCCTTCAGTTCACTAATCTTTGCTGAAGGAAAAAAAAAAAAAAAAAAGGTCTGATTTGTTCTCAGTTTGCTGATTGTAGAAGCTCTGCTGCTAGTGCAGGTCTGGCAGGGGTTTGCTGCCAGCAGACAGCATCCAGGTTAAGTGTCAGAGCAGGTTTCTGTAGTTCCTCTCACAGCAAGGGGAGTGAACCAGGCTGAGCAGCAGGAGGATGTCCCTAGCACCTTCCAACTGTGTTTTCAAGCAACATTTGGGAGTGATTTATCCTGCCTTATGACACTGGTACCATCTGCTCATCATCATAAGTATGAATGAAGTGATAATGAAGAAAACATTCTAAGCAGCTAACAAGATGATTACACTACAATAACATCACTTTGGCACAATTTGGACCTTCAGCGATCTACAAACACTTCATTTCACAATCTAAAGGTCTGGAGCCTCACTGCAGCTTCACAGAGCTCTCTCCTGACTGTTAATATTGGGGGAAGGATGAAACTGACGTTTGAAATATGTGAGAGGTCCCACTCCACCTGTCTGCAAGCTCACACTTTCTCCTGCATGATCTCTGCTGTGCTCCAGACTCTCAATTTATTTCCTTGCCTGCTTCACCCTGTTTTGGAAGCTTTTTCTTGGAGCAGAGTCTGTATCTTAAAAGGGACCTTTGAAGATCATCAAGTCCAACCCCCATGTCAGAGCAGGACCAGAGAATCTAGCACAGGTTGCACAGGAATGCGTCCAGATGAGTCTTGAAAGTCTCCAGAGAGTGGCGTGGAGTGGAGTGGAATAGAATTAACCAGGTTGGAAAAGACCTTTGAGATCAAGTCCAACCTATCACCCATCACCATCTAATCAACTAAACCATGGCACCAAGTGCCTCTTCCAGGCTCTTCCTAAACACCTCCAGTGATGGTGAGGAGAATCATAGAATCATGGAATGGTCCAGGCTGGAAGGGACCTCCAAAGGTCATCCAGTCCAACCTCCCTGCAGTCAGCAGGGGCATCCTCAACAAGATCAGGCTGCCCAGAGCCCTGTTGAGCCTCACCTTGAATATCACCAGCGAAGGGACCTCAACCACCTCCCTGGGCAATCTGTCCCAGTGTTCCACAACCTTCATAGTGAAGAACTTATTCCTGATATCTGCCCTTCTCTAGTTTGAAGCCATTGCCCCTCGTCCTGTCACTGCAGGCCTTTGTAAATAGTCTCTCTTCATCCTTCTTGTATTCCCCCTAACAGCAGGCTGCTATTAGGTCTTCCTGGAGCCTTCTCTTCTCCAGGCTGAACACCCCCAGCTCCTTCAACCTGTCCTCATATCAGAGGTGCTCCAACCCCCTGATCATTTTTGTGGCCCTCCTGTGGACCCTCTCCATCTTCTCAGGGTAGGAACCACATCTTCCTCCTGCCAGGGTTTTCTGCTTGGCCATTGGAATGTGCTGCCCAGGGAGGTGGTGGTGTCACCATCACTGGAGGTGTTTAGGAAGAGCCTGGATGAGGCACTTGGTGCCATGGTTTAGTTGATTAGATGGTTTTGGGTGATAGACTGGACTTGATGATCACAAAGATCTTTTCCAACCTGGTTAATTCTGTATTCTCTAATGTATATTGTGCCCATTCAAGTCCTTGCTCCAAATCCATATCTCACACTAGGGGCATGATCAGCTTACAAGACACACACACACACACACACACACGCAAACAGGGTGGCCAGCCTGGATCTTTCTAATGGTTCAGCTGCTTTGTGTAGTGAATCTTTGAGTGCCCCACCAGGTCTATATGCTTTAATACAGTGGTGTGGCAGTGGTGCAACAGGGAGCAACTGTGCTTGACAGCTTTTAGGCTAATGTTGTGAAAGTCCAAAACATTGCTCAGAACTCTTGAGCTGAAGCATTTCTTTGTTACCTCAGCAGAAGCGTTGCCTAAATACACTTTTTGCCACCTTCCTAGAAGGAAAACTGCTGTTCAGCTGGGGATGCAGCAACGATTCTGCCATCCATGCCAGTCTACTGTCCAGTCACTTAGCTGATGAGATGATCAGAGTGGCTGGCAGTAACAAGGAAGAGGAAGCACAAAGCAGGTTGTTATGCTGTCGACCCCACCACCTCCCTGGGCAGCCCATCCCAGGGGGCAATCTGTCTTTCTGGGAAGAACTTCTTCCTCACCTCCAGTCTAAACATCCCCTGGTGCAGCTTGAGACTGTGTCCTCTTGTTCTGGTGCTGGTTGCCTGGGAGAAGAGACCAACTCCCCCCTGCCTGCAACCTCCCTTCAGGTAGTTGTAAACAGCAATAAGGTCTGCCCTGAGCTTCCTCCTCTTCTCCAGGCTAAACAACCCCAGCTCCCCCAACTGCTCCAGACACTCCTGTGGTTTGAAGAGACAGGAAAGTAAAGGAATAAGCACCTACAGGCTGAAAATAGTCTAGGAAAACACAACAAAACAAACCCCCAAATGAACAAGCTTCTGTTAGTGGTGTGCAAATATCCTGCCTGATTTATGTTTAATAATGAGAAGGAAAAGGGGGGACAGGGGGGGGGGGGGGGGGGGCAGAACAGGGACTAGCAACCTTTGCCAAGCGTTCAGTGATTCTCATGCACCTGATTCCCAGCTGCATCTAACTCATTATCACTCTTGTGAGCATAACACTTCTCTGCAAATGCTCCAGCCACTTAGAGTACTATTATTATTTTTTGAAGAGGGTTTTTCAGCAAGGATGGAATGTGATAAATGCAATTTAAACAAGCCACTTAACCAACTTATTTATATTAGATAACAACATAAGCAAAGCCAGTCAGTCACCCACACAGAAGCCCTCAAGATGCCCCTGTGGAAAAGAAAACACCACAGGATCCCTCCTTGTGCAGCCACCTCAAAGCATTTTTCTGCTGGGTAGAAGATCTGTGCCACCCCCAGCTCAGAATGGGCAGTCAGGGCATGCTCGTAGGACAAAGCTTGTGGCTGGGGGATTCCCACTTGGTAGAGTAGAGTAGAGTAGAGTAGAGTAGAGTAGAGTAGAGTAGAGTAGAGTAGAGTAGAATTAACCAGGTTGGAAATGACCTTTGAGATCAAGTCCAACCTGTCACCCAACACCATCTAATCAACTAAACCATGGCACCAAGTGCCCCATCCAGTCTCCTTTTTAAAACTTCCAATGGTGGTGACTCCACCACCTCCCTGGGCAGCACATTCTAGTGGCAAATTATTCTTTCTGGGAAGAACTTTCTCCTCACCTCCAGCCTAAACCTCCCCTGGTGCAGCTTGAGACTGTGTCCTCTTGTTCTGGTACTGGTTGCCTGGGAGAAGAGACCAACCCCCACCGGGCTACAACCTCCCTTCAGGTAGGTGTAGAGAGCAATAAGGTCTCCCCTGAGCCTCCTCTTCTCCAGGCTAAGCAACCCCAGCTCCCTCAGCCTCTCCTCACAGGGCTGTGCTCCGGACCTCTCCCCAGCCCCATTGCCCTCCTCTGGACACATTCAAGCATCTCAATGTCCTTCTTAAATTGAGGGGCCCAGAACTGGACACACGACTCAAGGTGTGGCCTAACCAGTGCTGAGTACAGGGGCAGACTGGTGCCCCAGTTTGGTCCCATGACACATTTTAAATGTCAGAGACACCCTCTGAAGGTCCAGCATTGGTGGTCCATGAGCTCTGACACTCCCTGCCCCACACCCCCTGCCACAACTTGGTAGGGCTTGGCTGAACTTGTCCTGGTGATTCCAGGACAAGAAGAGTGGTGAGACACTGGCACAGGTTGCCCAGGGAGGTGGTGGAAGCCTCATTCCTGAAGATTTTTAAGGCCAGGCTGGATGTGGCTCTGAGCATCCTGACCTAACGTGAGGTGTCCCTGCCCATGGCAGGGGGTTCTACCTGGATGATCCTTGAGGTCTCTTCCAACCCTAACAATTCTGGGGGATAACAGAGGGGGCCTGGGGAAAAAGGAAACCACTTTTAAAACATTTATACATATCATTGGGATTTCATTGATTTCTGAGAAGATTGCCTCTGGGCAATGACTCTGTCTTTCTACCATGCTACTAAATATGCCCTGAGAGCACACAGAGAAAGTGGAACCAAGCTCTGTATGCAGCTTACTCTGTCCCTTGTGCCTCTGGGCCTCCAGAAACTGTCCAAGAAAGAAATCTCTGCAAGTGGAGCTACTGAAGATGTCAGTGAACACAACCAGCCTTTAAAAGCATATTTCAGGATCAGAAATAGGAGATGATCCCCATATTGGGTGAGGAAGAGCAAAATAGAGGCAGATTTTTTTCTGTTAATTATTCATCTTTCTTAATCTGAGAGTTTAAGTTGATCCTCATTTTACAGAAGCTTGTGGAATCCCTAATTTGAGCTGAGGTCTGAGAGGGGATCAGAGACCCCAAGCAGAGAGGAGGGCTGATGGAAGTTTAAGCTGACAGAAGTTTAAAAAGAAACAAATGGGCTTTGCTCTTTTTGGAGAATGCAAGCAAAGAGCACAGCTCTGGAGGGGGAACAAGGCAAAGTCAGAGTAAAACAATTCGTAAACCACAGACTCTGCTTCAGGAAATGGAGAGGCAAAGGTGAGAATGAAAGAGGAGACAGAAAGCAGAGTGACTTTGCAAGGGGCGTCCTGGAAGTTTATGCAGACAAGCACAGACCAGACACGTTTTTGAAGGCTTTTTGTCTGTGTAAGAAGCACAAAAACATGACTGCAGGTACCAAGAGACAAAGAAGAGCCATGGAATTTGCACAGGTGAGAAGGGTTTGTAGGAAATGTTAGAGACAGCTCCATAAGAGTGGCTGAGCGTTAGGCTGAGCGTTAGACTGAGCATGAATGGAGCCCTTCTCACCTGTCACTCCAACACCAGTGCACCAGCTCACAGGAGGTCAGAAGCTGCATCACAAACTTTGAAGAATGAATTTAGCAATGTTGAAAGCAGGAATGTAGACCTTCACTGGAGCCAGCAGGGAATTCCCCAGCTAGACGTGGAGAGAAGATGTCTTTCAACAGCAGGACCCTCCGAGCTGTGAAATAGAGCAGGATGTGACGGTTAAAAGCCGTGAGCTCCTTTGAAGATTTGCAAGACAAGGGAGACCGGCTCAGACTGCTCGAGATGCCTGCTATATTGTCATTTCTCTGCAGTATTTCCTTCTAATGAATGGGAGGTAAGTCAAATCAGGCTGGTATGAGACTTAGGATGGAAAAATTAGCAGTTTCTGCAGCATTGCAGCTAAGACTGAGTGTTAAAATTAGCTGCTTGTGGTGGGTTGAAATTGCCCCCAAAACAAATTTGCTAGCCCAGCCCAGTTGGAAGCAAATGAAGCTATGGCTGCAAGCCAGCTGAATCTAGAAATATGAAACACAATGGATATGTACAAAATATGCAATATTGACATGTATTTACAATTTATGAACAACACAAGAACACCCCTGGACAAAACCAGGGAGGCCACCAAGAGCTTCCACCTCTCTGCACCCTCCTCCCCCTGGACAAAACCAGGGAGGCCACCGAGAGCTTCCACCTCTCTGCACCCTCCTCCCCCTGGACAAAACCAGGGAGGCCACCGAGAGCTTCCCCCTCTCTGCACCCTCCTCCCCCTGGACAAAACCAGGGAGGCCACCAAGAGCTTCCACCTCTCTGCACCCTCCTCCCCCTGGACAAAACCAGGGAGGCCACCGAGAGCTTCCCCTCTCCACCCTCCTCTGCACCCTTCTCCTCCCCCTGGACAAAACCAGGGAGGCCACCAAGAGCTTCCACCTCTCTGCACCCTCCCCCCCTGGACAAAACCAGGGAGGCCACCGAGAGCTTCCCCCTCTCTGCACCCTCCTGCCCCCTGGACAAAACCAGGGAGGCCACCAAGAGCTTCCACCTCTCTGCACCCTCCTCCCCCTGGACAAAACCAGGGAGGCCACCGAGAGCTTCCCCCTCTCTGGACAAAAACCAGGGAGGCCACACCCTCCTCCCCCCCTGTACAAGGGAAAAGAGAAGAGAAAAACAGAGAGTAGTTTGCTGGTACTTAGCCACACCAAGAACACAGCCAAGGTCAGCAACAGCCAAGCAAAGGCACCAGCTAGTATCTGCTAGAGCAAAGAGCTGACAAAGAGCAAGAGTTAGTTTATACAACCACCTTTATGTTCATCATCAGAGCAATGTGATTGTCTAAATAATAACCTTATATTATTTTCTCTTTGCATCCAGTGGTAATTTATTTACCTTCTACCACTTTCTGCTCAAGATCTGTGGAATATTTCCTAGGCATCAGCCTAAACCTGCCACACTGGTGAGCAGTCTGCAGGAAACTATGGACCAAACCCTCCCTCTTCAACACAAGGACCTTCTCCCTGACATGTGGAGCAACTTACTGTTCGCTCAGGAAGGGTATTTCTGTCTCACAGCTCAGATGTCTCCTGTGGGAGTGCAGTGACTTGGCTCCACTGAGGTAGATTTAGGCTGTGCCTTTCAAATTTTCCACAGCTCTTGAACAGAAAGTAGTAGAATGCAAAGAAATCACTATTGGGTGTGAAAAAACGAAAAATAATGGTCACTCTAAACAATCCCATTGTACAAAACATTCTCTCTCTTCTGGCTTCTTCACTCTGGGAGACACTAGCTCAGTGTGAGCCACCAGTGAGCACTTGCAGCCCGGAGAGCCAACGAAAGCCTGGGCTGCATCAAGAGAAGCATAGCCAGCAGGGTGAGGGAGGTGATTCTCCCTTTCTACTCTACTCTGGTGAGACCCCACCTGGAGCACTGTGTCCAGTTCTGGAGCCCCTAGTACAGGAAGGATCTGAAGGTGCTGGAAGGTGTCCAGAGAAGGGCCACGAGGATGAGCAGATGGCTGGAGCTGCTCTGCTATGAGGACAGACCGAGGCAGTTGGGGTTGTTCAGACTGGAGAAGAGAAGGCTCCAAGGAGACCTTCTTGTGGCCTTCCAGTATCTGAAGGGGGCTGCAAGAAAGCTGGGGAGGGACTTTTGAGGGTGTCAGGGACTGGGGGGGGATGGATCCAAGCCAGAGGAGAGAAAATTTAGATTGGATGTTAGGAAGAAGTTCTTCCCCATGAGGGTGGTGAGACACTGGCACAGGTTGCCCAGGGAGGTGGTGGCAGCCTCATCCCTGGAGGTTTTGAAGGCCAGGCTGGATGTGGCTTTGAGCAAACTGCTGTAGTGTGATGTGTGCCTGCCCAAGGCAGGGGAGTTGGAACTGGGAGATCCTTGGGGTCCCTTTCAACCCTGACAAGTCCATGATTCTATGAACTTTGTGCTTCTGTTGGCTTCTGCTGGACCTTGGCTGCATTGTTTTGGCTAAGTTCTAATGTCTCCCTCATCTTTGACTTGTCCCTTCCTCTCCAAAGGGGTAAGGAGGGGGCAGGGAGGCAGAAGCTATGAGCAGCTCCCCTGGTCTTTAGCCGGGGGGGGGGTGTCCTTGTGCTGTTTATCAGTTGTAAATACCTGTAAGTGTTTGCCAATACTGTATGTTTGCACATAGTCATTGCATTTCATTGTTAAGTGTAGTTTTGCTTGTAAATACAGCTTGCATTTGCTTCCAAATGAGCTGGTCTGGCAAATTTCATGCTGGGGGGCAGAATTTTCAACCCACCACCCTCCACCTTTGCCTGGAGATCCAGAGCAGCTCTGTCACTCCCTCTGTGAGCACACACTATCAACGGGTCTCCATCACCCCCAGGCCAGGGCCCAAATTCAGCCTTTCTTAGCTGCCACACTTGCCTCATCCCTTCCACACTCAGCATTTGCATTTGTACAGCAGCAACAGCTGTCAGCCACTGATGGCAGGATCCCAAGGCCAAGCCAGGTCTATGGTTTCAGGGTTGGATGCTCACTTGCCATATGGACGATCCCGCAGCAACGTGTCTCAGAGACGGCCGTGGGCTGGAGCTGGAAGTTCATATGGAAATTTTTTTCCCTGTGTGTGCACTGGGCTTTGCCAAACGTCCTGTTTTAATTATTCACTCCCTCCTCATGAATAAATGAGAAGGGGAAACATCAAAAGTCTCCAAACGCGCTGCGCCGCTCGCAAGCACCGAAGGTTTCTTTTTCATGTGCAATCAGAAAGTTGGATTAAGATTCACTGCTTTGATAGGCAGCTGATTACTTTTATTTAGATATATGCCATAGAATCAACCAGGTTGGAAGAGACCCCCAAGATCATCCAGGCCAACCTAACACCCAGCCCTATCCAATCAACTCTCTACAACTCCCTGAAGGGAGGTTGCAGCCAGCTGGGGGTTGGTCTCTTCTCCCAGGCAACCAGCACCAGAACAAGGGGACACAGTCTCAAGCTGTGCCAGGGGAGGTTTAGATTTGAGGTGAGGAGACAGCTCTTAATAGAAAGAGTAATTTGCCCATTGGAACGTGCTGCCCAGGGAGGTGGTGGAGTCACCATCCCTGGAGGTGTTCAAGAAAGGATTGGATGTGGCACTTGGAGCCATGGTTTAGTTAGTCATAAGGTGTTGGGTGACAGGTTGGACTTGATTATCTCTGAGGTCTTTTCCAACCTTGTTGATTCTATGATTCCATGACCATGGCACTAAGTGCTTCATCCAGGCTTTTCTTCACGATCTCCAGGGACGGTGACTCCACCACCCCCGGGCAGCACATCCCAATGGCAAATCACTCTCTCTGTGTGAACCACTTCTTTCTAATGTCCAGCCTAAGCCTCCCCTGGCACAGCTTGAGACTCTGTCCCCTCATCCTGGTGCTGGTTGTCTGGGAGAAGAGACCAACCCCACCTGGACACAACCTCCTTTCAGGTAGTTGTAGAGAGCAAGAAGGTCTCCCTGAGCTTCCTCTTCTCCAGGATCCCAGCTCCCTCATATAAAGCTGCACCAGGGGAGGTTAAGGCTGGATGTTAGGAAGAAGTTCTTCCCAGAAAGAGAGATTGGCCATTGGAATGTGCTGCCCAGGGAAGTGTTGCAGTCACCATCATTGGGGAATGTTTAAGAAGAGCCTGGCTGAGGCACTTGGTGCCATGGTTTAGTTGATTAGACGGTGTTGGCTGATAGGTTGGACTCGATGATCTGGAAGGTCTTTTCCAGTCTGGTTAATTCTGTGTTCTGAAGTGAAGGATGTGAAGGATGGCACTCCTGAGCAATGTGGCTACATGCTTGCTTGTAGCCTTCCAGCCCTTCCTCAGGCTGGAAGTATGGAATTATTCTATTCTATAAATATAAATACATGTGTGTGTGTGTGTGTATATATATATATATATACACACACACTATATATATATACTATATTTATATATAATTTATATTATAAATATATATTTATAACATGTAATATACTACATTTATATATATTTATATATATTAATGTACATAATATATATGTATATGTCTAAATATTTACATGAAGAGAGAGCCATTCCTGTTCTCCTGCAATTAGCTGCGTGGCGTTTCTTGAAGCGCAACAGGCAGAGAGAGAACTCACATCTCTGTGGTGACCCCTTTCAAAGAAAACAATTAGCATCCCTATCAAAAAGCTAATTCAGAGAAATTGCAGAGCACATGCATCAGTAAACCAGAGTGCTTCCTCTTTAGCACGTCTCGTTGCGTGCACTGTGTCAGTGTGCAATTGTTGGGCTGGCAGATAATGAAGAGTGACAGCTGAAGGGTTCAGGGCTTCCTCTAAGACTTTTGGGCCTGTAAAGACTTTTTTAATTGCACATAATTACAAATGTGCAAGTGGAACGACTTAATTTTTTAGCTTTCATGCTATTAGAAGGCTAATAGAACCAATATCAAACTGAGTTAGTTACAGCAGAATTACTGGAAGAAGCTTTTTCATTCTTTTTCCTTCTTTTCTTTTTTCATTCAGCAATTTGAATTAAATCAAAACAACTCCTCCCCCCCCCCCCCAAAAAAAAAAAAAAAATCAAATTAAAATAGCTCATATGTGCCTCTCTTCTTTCACAGTTATAGAGTGGCTGAGAGATAAGTGCTGTATGCTATTAACAGAGATGAAGAAAATAGCTCTAATAAGATTAGAACACCCTGGGATAATGGGAATGGATGGTGGGGGAGTGCAGGGGGGAAAAAAGGGACAACTGCAGAGGGTGAAGTGAAAGTAATTAAGTGATGCATGAAGTTTGAGAGTGTGTCACCCATGGACACAGTACTGCTGGTGAGCATACAACAGGAGGAGGGATGAGCTCCTGTTAGAATAGAATAGAATTAACCAGGTTGGAAATGACCTTTGAGACCATCGAGTCCAACCTATCACCCAACACCATCTAATCAACTAATCCATGGCACCAAGTGCCCCATCCAGGCTCCTTTTAAAAACTTCCAATGATGGTGACTCCATCACCTCCCTGGGCAGCACATTCCAATGGCCAGTCACTGTTTCTATGAAGAACTTTCTCCTCACCTCCAGCCTAAACCTCCCCTGGCACAGCTTGAGACTCTCCTCTTGTTCTGGTGCTGGTTGCCAGTGAGAAGAGACCAACCCCCACCTGGCTACAACCTCTCTTCAGGGAGTTGTAGAGAGCAATAAGGTCTCCTCTGGTGCTATGTCTGGGGTTTGTGACTGCTAAAAGCACACAAGTAGCAGGGTCAACGTGCACCAAATAGCTGCAAAGGCTCCCGAATGGTGCCTCCCTCGAAACCATCTGGGGGGCAACTGTGTTTTCACCTAGGCAGTGTCCAGTAGGTACCACAACAGGGATTGTCCTCCTGGAGTGCCCTGGGTGAGCATAAGTGCTGAGACTACTTCCAGGGGAACCTCAGGTAAGATAAATCAAGATTTTCACTGCAGGGTTCAGACCTCCCTGTTCGTAACATTCTGTAGTCTGTCCTCCGTGCAGCCAGCTCTCTCCTACCTCTTTCCCGTCTTCCCTTCATAGCACCTCATTTTCAGGTTCTCCTTCTCACTTCTATGTCCCCAGGGTCTGGTGGGCATTTCTTTTGACCTGCCTAAAGTTCAGCCTTTCTCTGATACCTTGTGCCATCATCTGCTAAGCAAACGCTCAGGCTGGGAGCGTCTGGAGGTTTCCCCACCCCTTTTCGGGCGAGCGCCTGTTCTGCTCTGTACAGCTGTAACACAGCCTGCCCAGCACGGGGGATGGAAGGCAGGAAGAGATGTTATCAGCAGAGAGGAGGGAGAGGAAATAGTGTGCAGACACTCAGCATTTTCTGCACCAGAGCCAGGTGTTTTGGTTCTGGATGGCTTTTTGCATTCCCCATCCCGTTCCTTACAACAGAGCTAGAAAATGAATTTCTCTCTGCTGCTAAACCCTCCTCAAGTCCATCCTCCAACAGTAATTAGAAGTCTGTTGATGTTAGGATCTCTTTGCAGATCTTGGACCTTTTCAATTAATTTTAATCAGGTTCATTAGCACTTTTCTTTAAAATTTCAGATGTGTAAGAAATGGGCAAGAGCCACTTACCCTTTAATGAAGGTAACAAAGGTGCAATTAAAAAGGCTCCGTCCTTCAGCAGCTTTGCAGGAAAGAAACTTGTTTTGTCATCCCTGTGCATGCAGGATGCCACTTGCTCTGGAGTTTTGACATCAGATTCTTTACCACTGGCAGAATGAGCAAGCAGCATTAAGTGACAATTAGCTCGGTGAATTAGGTGGGAGAGCCAAGGTGTTCCTTCTTTGAGGGGCCAAACTCTATGCAGTTAAAGTTTAAAATCAAGACAAGAATAGTGTATTAGTAGGCATCTGAGTGTGGAATGAAGTTGCAAATGATTGCTGGAGTTTAATAAATTAATTCTTAGAAAAGTTTTGTGCTGTGGGACTTTGGGCTGCAGTTTGTGAATACAATAATCACGGCAATATTCAGGCTGGAAAAGACCCTCAGGATCACCAGGTGCTTGGTGCCATGGTTTAGTTGAGTAGATGATGTTGGATGATGGGTTGGAAGTGATGATCTTCAAGGTCTCTTCCAACCTGGTCTGGTCTGGTCTGGTCTGGTCTGGTCTGGTCTATTCTATTCTATTCTATTCTATTCTATTCTATTCTATTCTATTCTATTCCTGGGGGCTGTTAGCCCATGCCAGTGTGGGTAGGCAGTACCCAGAGGGCTCAGAGGGAACATCAGAAGAGGAGGCTCAGGGGAGACCTTCTTGCTCTCTACAACTACCTGAAGGGAGGTTGTAGCCAGGTGGGGGTTGGTCTCTTCTCCCAGGCAACCAGCACCAGAACAAGAGGACACAGTCTCAAGCTGCGCCAGGGGAGGTTTAGGCTGGAGGTTAGGAGGAAGCTCTACACAGAGAGAGTGATTGCCCATTGTAATGGGCTGCCCAGGGAGTGGAGTCACCATCATTGGAGGTGTTCAGGAGGAGACTTGATAGGGTGTTTGGTTGCATGGTTTAGTTGATTAGGTGGGTTGGATAATAGGTTGGACTTGATGATCTCGAAGGTCTCTTCCAACCTGGTCTATTCTATTCTATTCTATTCTATTCTATTCTATTCTATTCTATTCTATTTTATTCCATTCTATCATGTTTCTGGCTGTATGGAGAAGCCCTCCTGCACCTGTGTGTGCTCTTGTTACCTGTTTTCCCCACCCTGTTTCTCCAGCATCTGCAAATGACTGAATGTTCAAGTAAATGTCATATCCTAAGGAATGATAAATGCCAGCTGAGACACTCCATAACAAACCCACCAGTCCCAAACAGTGTCTCTGTACCATGAGGCCTCTCTTTTGTCCCGTGGGACAGGCTCGTTCTGGCCCCACCAGTGGTCCCATCTGTGTGGCTGTACTCAGGCTCTGGGTGTCACTTGCTTTACCTGCACTGGGAGGAATGTGGTGTGTGGTGCTGATTCTGCATGCAGCCCACAAGCAAGGCTCTGTGTAAACTATCTTATTTATTTCACTATCCTTCCCCCCCACTCACCAGGCAAATTATCACATGTGTATTCAGTTTCAATAAGATAAAAAAATTGCCTAATAAAATATTTACTCAGCCTTTGTCCCTGCAAGTGTAAACTCATGTAATTACAGAGCACTCCAGAACCTGTGGCTATAAATCTCCAGAAATAAAATCCTCAGCACATTGACAGAATAAGGCTCCCACTTACTGTGAAAATGGGAAGCTAGTCCATGCCCAGTTGTTAGATTAACTGAAGGTGCTACAATTGATGCTCCTCCTCTCTCTTCAGTCTTCCAGGAAGGATGAGACAGATTGAAAGGAGGGGGTTGGTCTCTTCTCCCAGGCAACCAGCACCAGAACAAGAGGACACAGTCTCAAGCTGCGCCAGGGGAAGTTTAGGCTCAAGGTGAGGAGAAAGTTCTTCACTGAGAGAGTTGTTAGCCATTGGGATGGGTTGCCCGGGGAGGTGGTGGAGTCATCATCCCTGGAGGTGTTCAAGAGGGGACTGGGCATGGCACTTGGTGCCATGGTTTAGTCATGAGGTCTTTGGTGGCAGGTTGGACTTGATGATCTTTGAGGTCTCTTCCAACCTTGGTGATTCTGTGAAAGAGTTTGGGCTGTTCAGTCTTGAGAAGAGAAGGCTCCAAGGAGACCTTCTTGTGGCCTTCCAGTATCTGAAGGGGACTACAAGGAAGCTGGGGAGGGGCTTTTTAGGCTGTTGGGTAGTGATAAGAGTGGGGGGAATGAAACAAAACTAGGAATGGTTAGATTCAGATTGGATGTTAGGAAGAAGTTGTTCCCCATGAGGGTGGTGAGACGCTGGCACAGGTTGCCCAGGGAAGTGGTGGAATCCTCCTCCCTGGAGGCTTTTCAGGCCAGGCTGGATGTGACTCTGAGGTGTCCCAGACCATGGCAGGGGGGAGTAGGAACTAGATGATCCTTGAGGTCCCTTCCAACCCTAACAATTCTATGAGTCTATGTTTATCTCTTCCTACTGCCTAGTGATGGCTGTCATTAGCTTTTTCTCACCGGATGGAAAGTGGTGGTTCCACCTTTCTCTCTGCCATCATTCTCTCTCAACCCAGTGTTGGTTCTGCTTGCTTGGCTCCTCTGGAGGCTGCAGTGAGCGGTGCCTGGAGCGTGCTGTTAGCAGAAAGGCCAGTCTGTGTAGATGCATTTGGGAAAAGTATCCCAGTAACAAGAAGCTGCTGCCCCTGGCAGTAATGTTTAGATTGTGAGACTTTTAGCACAGATGGATGAGATAAGAAGAGAGCAGAAGGAATATAACAATCTCTTGTGTACCTGTCACTTTAACAGAGGTCTGCTCGCACTTTGGCACAGCACCAGAGGTTTTGAAACACAGTAGCTTCGAGCAGTGGGGAGTACATTTTTGAAGGAACTTTTAATTAAGTCTGCCCTTGGGCTACTGAGCAGAGAAAGGTGGGAGTGCCTGTTGTTGTTTTTAAAGGGTTCCTCTATAAAGGCAATTTTTTTCCCAGGCTATCACAAGTCTGGAATTAGGAAGAAAAAAAACCCGACAACACCCCAAACAGGTAACCTCTCTACCTCAGCAGGTAACCTAACCCAACAGAGCCTGAAAAAAAGCAGAGCAGTGCAGGCTTCTTACTTCTCAAACTAATTACCTGGAGAGAAAAAAAAAACACTGCTTGGATGCCAACCAGGTATCAACATTGCCATTCAGCATTGTCCCTCCGAACCACAATGGCCAGCAAACAGACAACAGGGAACAGTAGGCAGCAAAGGAGGAGCATGTCCCTTAATGCATGCCTGTAGAGAAGCCAGGCAACCTGAAGAAAGCCCTTCGCAGAAATCATAGAATCAGTAAGGTTGGAAAAGACCTCAGAGATCATCAAGTCCAGCCTGTCACCCAGCACCTGATGACTAACTAAACCATGGCTTCAAGTGCCACATCCAATCCCCTTTTGAATACCTCCAGGGATGGTGACTCCACTACCTCCCTGGGCAGCACATTCCAATGGCCAGTCACTCTCTCTATGAAGAATTTCTTCCTAACATCCAGCCTAAACCTCCCCTGTTGCAGCTTGAGACTGTGTCCTCTTCTTCAGGCGCTGGCTGCCTGGGAGAAGAGACCAACCCCCAGCTGGCTGCAACCTCCCTTCAGGGAGTTGGAGAGAGCAAGAAGGTCTCCCCTGAGCCTCCTCTTCTCCAGGCTAAGCAACCCCAGCTCCCTCAGCCTCTCCTCACAGGGCTGTGCTCCAGACCCCTCCCCAGCCTTGTTGCCCTTCTCTGCACATGTTCAAGTGTCTCAATGTCCTTCTTGAATTGAGCCCCAGCACTGGACACAGGACTCAAGGTGTGGCCTAACCAGTGCAGTGTACAGGGGCAGAATGACCTCCCTGCTCCTGCTGGCCACACTATTCCTGATGCAGCCCAGGATGCCATTTGCCTTCTTGGCCACCTGGGCACACTGCTGGCTCATGTTCAGCCTACTATCAGCCAATACCCCCAGGTCCCTTTCTGCCTGGCTTCTCTTCAACTCTGTCCCCAGCCCGTAGCTCTGCATGGGGTTGTTAATTGGGTCAAGCAACCCAATTCCTGAGGTACACACAGCCCCAGGGTCCCCCTTTGTGAGCCAGAGGAATCTTCCTTATGAAAATCCTGGTTGCTTTTCCTTCTTAGCTGGGCAGACCTCTGCCAAACAGGGAATTCCTTTGCCAGTATATTTTGTTTGAAATCATTTGGTTGAGGAAAACCTGCTAATAGTTTCTGCAGGGGGTGGCCCAAGGTAGCAATAGCTGAACAGCATAGCAGGGGCTAATTTCTTTAGATAAAAGAATTCCAACACCTACATTTCATAATGGTTGTGTTTCTGTCCTATCAGCCTGGGTGTTCATGTGAATCCTTCTGGCAGCCTCTGAGCTTCATCCTAGGAACTAGTTCACCCCAAGACTCTCCAGTGTTGCTTTTATGATGGTGCATGTTAACAGGAAGCACATCCAGCAGTGACAGCCACAAATGAAGCTGGCTAACCTGAACACTCACACCTTTAGTGAGGGAGCTTCTCCAATTCCAACCCAGAAGGATGGTGAAGGATGGCTATGTGGCAGGTTTGCAAGACAGCTGTCAGTAGCAGACCTGACCAGGTAAGATGGCTCTACTAAAATAAGACTTTTTCTTGTGTTTGGTAAACCTTGGGAGTAATCCAAAGGTGGTGGGTGGCCAGGGTGAGCTGCAGACCCTACCCCATTGTGCATCTTCAGGGCCATCACACAGCCTCACTGTAGGGCTGGGATTTCCTGCCCCTTCCAGCTTAGACTCACACTCGGACTCCTAGTCCAACATTGCTTATGGTACCAAGGGATGCATCTCCTAGTTGTTTCAGACTCTTTGGTTTGAACACAAGGGGGAGGGTGGAGGTGTCTGTTTATGCTGACGTGCTGCAGGGCTGTGGTCCAGAGAGGATGTTCAGCCTTTAGAACAGGCCTGACACACCTGTTCCTGGAGTGTCCAGCTGCAGACGATGTTTGTGATGTGACTAACCCTAACCCACCAGCACCCCAGAGGGGTGATAGCATGGCTGTGAGGACTGCTACATGCACCCATGCATCCATTGCACAGGTGTCTGCCTTAAGAAAGGGTCACAACAGCCTAAAATAGTGACTGAGGGGCTTTATGGCCTTAACACAAAACAAGAATTCCCTTTAGGGAGCTTTAAAACTGATTTTTAACACGGCCGGCTTTGACTTCACCCGAGCAGCCTTAACTGACTACAAACACATCCATCAGGTGCCACCCCGTGGCTGAAAGGTACCTTGCCCTGCTGGTGTCAGAAGGAAGGTTTCCACTGCCTGCTAGCATTGCCACATCCCAGCTTTGAGGGTCAGGGCAGCGGGCAGCAGAAGGGATCCTGTGCCACGGCCAGGTGGGTGCCCTGGGCCGGTGGCTGCCAGGGCATGCGTGCAACAATGGGATGCCATTGCCATGAGGTCTGGAGATGCTGTCTTGGGAAAATGGTGCTGGCTCTCACCCAGCAATCTCTAACAGAGACTGAACATGGATGTGGGGATGCTTGTGTGTAATTACACACAACATATAGGGCCATTTACCATATGGGAGCAGTTGGAGCCCTTTGATCCTTCTCACCCATAAAGCTGGGCTTGAGGGGGCAGGCGTGGGAGAGTGAAGTCATGGGGGAGACTCAGTTTCATTGCACTGGAAGCCAGGGCTGTGCCTGTATTTACTCATTTCACATGGATGTTCAGGAAAAGGACTTCCCAGCACAGCTGGCAGAAAGCGGGGAGCGCTGCTGGTGTCCTCTGGAGCCCGGCTCGGAGGCCTTTGTAGCCAAGCCAGAGATGTGCTCTGGGGAGGTTTGCTGGAGCCAGAGGCTCACCTCCTCCTCTGCCCTGTGTCCTCTGGAGGTGTGGAGGGCACCCTTCATTCAAAACAGCAACACTGAGTGAGAAGTCCTGGCTGAGAAACAGCTGCTGTGCTGGGATTACTTAGGGTGGGAGAAAGCATGTCCACACCACAGACACTCTGCAGGCTGGACATGATGTCCCAGCAGTGGAGACAGGACAGCCACACTGCCAGTCTCAAACACCACTCTAGGAAGGGCTCAGCTTGTCCCACCAGTCCTTCCCAACTACCAGCTGCTTACACTGTTTCATGTACAGGCATTTATAGGACAGGTCTTGGAAATATCTGCCACAGAACTGAATGGGACTTTACCATAGCAATGCCTGGGGTTTTGTGATTCCTCAAGTTGCCTGACTGGATGATGCTGAAACTATTTCATGAGAAGGAATACAAATGCTACATAGATTCAGTTATTTCTTCTCTCCTCTTTCTTTTCTTTCCTCTCCTCTCTCCTCTTTCTTTTCTGTCCTCTCCTCTCTCCTCTTTCTTTTCTCTCGTTGCTAGCTTGTATTTACAGAGTCTGTTGTGCATGGACAGGGAGCATGAAGCAAAGGCAGTGAGGAAACTCTGTGAAGAGCATGATGAAAGCAGTCAAGCCATTATGTTTCCAAAAATCAGGGTGGGTAAATTGCACTACTTGTCTGTCTCCCTCTTTGCTCACCAGCTGAACCCAAGCATGAATGCTAGCTGAGCCTCTCAGGCCAGTCCAGACCTGAGTTAATCCCAAAGACTATGCCAGGCCTCATGGTAGCCGTGCAGTGCCCTGCCTGCACCTGCTGCCACTGTGCCCTGGCCCTGGGGACATGCAGGGCCAGCACAGCACCACAAATCCTCATGTTTAGAGGCTTTCCTTTGTCTTACAGGTCTGCTGACAAGCAGTTGTGTGCAGAGGAGTCTCTAGCAAAGGCAAGTTGGTGAAGTTGGTGCAGCCCATCTGAAGCCAAGGGAAATGCCTGGGCACAGGACCACCTGTCTCAGCACTCACAGGTTTAAAAGATGTTGGCACATATGTGCTCATGGATCCCCCTGGAGCCATTTATTCTGCCCTCTATTGCTCAGACATGAGAAAAGGCATCTCTGCCTGCACCGAGCAGTGCTAACCCCACTCATGCACGCACATTACCGCCAACAAATCCACGCCACGCAACAGGTACCTGCAACCTCTTTACACCCACCCCATGCAGACAATGCTGAGTTTGATTTAAACTTTCTCCTTGTTTCTCAGTTTATTTTTTTTTAACCTTTTTTTTTTTTTTGTTTCCCCCAGCCTATTTGAGCCACAAAACTGCCCAACAGACACAGCTGGGAAACACACTGCAGCACAAAGGAAAACTAATAAGGGCTGGGAGAAGCAGTTTGCCCCACTACAGAACTGTAATTGGGCCTTCCATTTATTATGACTATTAATTTTTAAGCTAAGTTTAGGGTCTGAACTCCTTAACATTAGTTTGACTAATGAGGAAGGGAGGGCCTTAGTTATAAACATTTACCTCGTTCCGAAACTGCAGACAACGCTTCACCTTTGGATTTCATGATTAGTGTCATTTCATCGTGGGGCTGGGGGGGTGTGGGACAAGCCACTTCTTTGCCCCCCCCCCTCCAGCACACACAAATCAAACACATGCTTTCTGGAATTATTCACACAATGTTTTCAAAAAATCGACATAGTTCAACAGTTGAGCAATAAATTTTCTTACTAATGAGACACTAAAAAATGTTTTTGATGTTACGCCCAGGGAGAGCTAGTTATTGCAGATTTATAGGCAATCTGGGCAGGGACTGTCCTGTGCTTCCAATGAGTTTCTAATTTTGATTTGATGGTATCCAGCTGCAGGGATTTGGCCATGATATTATATAACTTGTGATAGCGCAGCTCTACAGGATTTTCTTCACCCTCAAGGACCGGCCTCTTCCTGCACAAGCTGCACTTACAACATCCCTTGGTCTCCCTGCGCAAACAGCCATGAGTGGCTGTGGGTTTCTCTAAGGAGTATAAGCAGTTGTGGTACCTGCATCTTATAATTCTCTCAAATCACACAGAAAGTCATTCTGCTCCTGTGCTCAGCACTGGTTAGGCCACACCTTGAGTCCTGTGTCCAGGTCTGGGCCCCTCAATTTAGGAAAGATGTTGAGTTGCTGGAAGGTGTCCAGAGAAGGGCAACAAAGCTGGGGAGGGGTCTGGAACACAGCCCTGTGAGGAGAGGCTGAGGGAGCTGGGGTTGCTTAGCCTGGAGAAGAGGAGGCTCAGGGGAGACCTCATTGCTGTCTACAACTACCTGAAGGGAGATTGTAGCCAGGTGGGGGTTGGTCTCTTCTCCCAGGCAACCAGCACCAGAACAAGAGCACACAGTCTCAAACTGCACCAGGGGAGGTTTGGGCTGGATGTTAGGAAGAAGTTCTTCCCAGAAAGAGAGATTGGCCATTGGAATGTGCTGCCCAGGGAGGTGGTGGAGTCACCATCCCTGGAGGTGTTTAAGAGGAGACTGGATGGTGCGCTTGATGGATTTAGTTGATTAGATGGTGTTGAGTGATAGGTTGGATTTGATCTTGAAGGTCTTTTCCAACCTGGTTAATTCTATTCTATTCTAATGTTAGGGGCTGGGAGGGACCTCGAAAGCATCTCCAGTCCAACCCCCCTGGCAGAGCAGGATCACCTAGAGCCAATCACACAAAAACACATCCAGGTGAGTTTTGAATATCTCCAGAGAGGGAGACTTCACAACTCCCTTGGGCAGCCTGTTCCAGTGTTCCACCACCCCCACAGTGAAAAAATTCTTCCTCATGTTCACATGGAACTTCCTGTGCCTCAGCTTCCACCCATTGCCCCTTGTGCTGTCATTGGGCATCACCGAGCAGAGCCTGGCTCCATCCTCGTGGCACTCACTCTTTATCAACATGAATGAGGTCACCTCTCAGTCTCTTCCCCTCCAAGCTAAAGAACACCAGCTCCCTCAGTCTCTCATCATATGGAAGATGCAGGAGGCAAATTGAAATTTTGCTGCAAACAGCTTTTTTCTTTCAGTTCCAGGTTGGGATGTGAGCACTGAAGGTCTTACAGACAGTATTTCTCATTTCCATTTGTTCTGAGCATCTCTTCCAGCATTAGACTGGAGCAGAGCCACTCAGGCTTGTACCACCCAGGGGCAGCCACCACACCAAGCACCAGAGTCAGTGAAATCAGCCCCCACACAGAGGATGGCTCAAGGCACTTGGTGAAGGACAGTAACCTCTCTGTCAACATTTTAGCAAGAAGAAGCCTGAGAGGAAGACTTGCTCAACCCAGGCACAGAGCACTTCCTCCTCTTGGCGAGGACAGGGCAGTGCATTCAGTGAAGGTGACTACCAGTGCATTCCCAGAAGGTGACCATGGGGGAAAGACTTTCTTGCGTGGATCTTTTGAGACCTTGCTGGAGTCAGCCTCACCTTGCAAAGTGAGGCTTGAGGGGACCCTGGGCAACCTCGTCTAGCTGAGGTT